>JAXQQM020092186.1:0-39787 GCA_034641835.2 Pinus albicaulis
CTGTTGAAGATAAATTTCAGAACTCCCCTTGGTACTTTGAAATCCTTTATGTGCTCACCAACCTTAATGCTCCACCTGAACTGTCAAAAACCAAGGCCAGATTCATAAAACTTAAAGCTAGAAACTACTTCATTTTGAATGAAAACTTATACTAGAAAAATCCAAATGGCCTATTGGTTAAATTTTTTCCTGAAATGGAGGTAGAAAATACTAAACAAGAATTCCATGCAGGAGAGTGTGGAGGCCACCTGAACTAGAAGGCCACTGCAAAAAAAATTCTCAGGGATGGCTATTACTGGCCCACACTCTTCAATGACATCCATAATATTGTAATTTCCTGCCACAAATGCCAGATTATTGAAGGCAAGAGAAAACTCCTTCCCCTCCCCTTACAACCCATCACTGTTGAAGGTCCTTTCATACAATGGGGCCTAGATTTTATTGGAGAAATCCACCTTGCTTCTTATGCACAACACAAATGGATCTTAACAACCATGGAATACTTCACTAAGTGGATAGAGGCCATACCCACTAGGAATGCCACCGATTCAGTCATCATTAGGTTCCTAGAAGGTCATATCCTCTCTCGGTTTGGTTGTCCAAGGAAAATAATCACTGATAATGCTGCTGCTTTTGGATCCAAGAAAATGGTTGATTTTGTCACAGGTATCAAATAGCATTTGGTCATTCAACTGCCTATTACCCACAAGGTAATGGCCTAGTTGAATCATCGAACAAGACCCTAGTGGCCATCGTCAAAAAGCTGGTAGAAGAGAACAAAAAGTCATGGCATAAAAATTTGGTGCATGCTTTGTGGGCTGATAGGCTTACAACAAAGAAATCCATTGGCATGTCACCATTTCATCTTGTCTATGGTGCTGAAGTAGTATTTCCTACCAGCCTTGGGGTACCGGTAATTAGGCTAGTCTAGGATATTTAAACAGAAGAAGACAGTATGGTGAGAATAATAAACCAAATAGTTCATCTCCAGCAAACAAGAGAAGAGGTTTATAACAGAGTTGTCAAAGTTCAGGAAAACATAAAGAGGTTGTTTGACAAAATAACCAAAGCTGCTGATTTCAAAATTGGGGATAAAGTTCTGAAGTGTGACTCAAGGAGAGAGGACAAAGGAAAGCATGGCAAGTTTGACAGCTTGTGGCAAGGTCCATACACCATTCAAACTACTATGGGTCCAAATGCATTCTTCTTACAAGAATTAGATGGCACTGAGTTGTTTGGGGGCCCTGTCAATGCCAATATGCTCAAACACTACTTCTGCTGATTTACAATTTCCAGTTTCTATTCCCATTGTACATACCATTGTAGTTTTTTTTTTCAAGAAAAAGAGAAAATGTTCCAAAAAATAGAGAGAAAATAGGTTCAGACATGCTCAAAACATGAACCTCTGAGGTATAAAATATTAGCTCTAATATGCACAAAACTTGAGCCAAAGAAAGAAAAGCAGCTGGTCCTAACATGCTCAAAATCTAGACCAGCAAAGAAAAAAGAAGAATCAGCTCTAATATGCCCAAAACTAGAGTTGAAATGAAGAAAAAGAAAGTGACTCTAATATGCTCAAATTTTGAGTCACATAGAAATATGGGTACTTCAAGTTTCAGATTTCAAGTCTTCACAGTTTTTTTTTTTTTCAGTTTTCAACAGTTTTCTGTCCATGTGCAACTGTCTTTATGCCTTGGATCAACAACATACTAGACTGTATAATCCTAGTGTGGTTGTTTTTAAATTTTTGCTGTAGAATATAGAGAAGAAATCTGCTGGATAGTTTAATCCCAGCAGATAGTAGATTAGGTAGAGAAACATATGATACCAACAGTCTAATTTGGTCTCATGGAGCGATAAGGGTAGATTTAGAATAGGTTTGTTTTCTGTTAAAAAAATAAATGATGTAAATGGTCTACTAGTTCAAATGCACCCTAGAAGAAAAAATGCTAGGATTGTAGGATGGGTAGGTAGATTGTTTGAGAATGTTCTGCTGATCTATCATATTTGTGGCAGTTGAAAATCAAAGAAAGAAGGTGGCTTAAGCAATAGGCATCTGGCCTACACCAAAGATCAATTTCTGAATTCTTGAATCCTTCAAGAAGAAGCCATCCCCATGTGGAGCCACTGTTAGCCCCTTATGAATTCCTTGACAATGCAAGCAAGGGGCTAGATTGTTTTGTGAGCCTTCAAGGAATGCATTTCCCTTGAAAAAACATCATCCTTGAAGCCTTCCTAGTTTCCCTCCCTTTAACTGTTCATCCCTATCCTTGATGTCCATGAGCCTTGCTGAATGATAACTTTTGCTCAAAAAGGCCTTATTTCGCCCCTTGTATCCATGCAAAATTCCCCCACTTTATCTCTTCCCCTTTTCCCAAAGTCCCCTTTCCTTCCCTAAAAATCCCCCCTTGCCATCCTAAATCGTACCCAAAATCCCCTTTGAATCCTCCCCTTGCCCTTTTTTTGGCTGATTTTTCCATTTTTTTCCCTTATCGTTTCCCTTCCTAACCCTTAAAATCCATTAAAATGGGCTAAAACCCACTTTCCAACCTTATTATAAGGGCTTAGCCCCTTTCTCTTTAGCCCTAACCACTTCCCACACATGCCCTTCCGCTAGGACCAAGCGCTTAAGTCCTAAGTGCTAATCGAAATCGGAATATCGTCGGAGGAGAAAATCCCTTTGTTACATTGAAAAAATCCGATGCAATGGTTTTAATACATTAAGTCCTGTGATGCGTTTAACACCATCGATATATCACATAGATCCAACGGCGGAGTTCCAATCGCAACCTCCCCCTAATCGCTGTCTCCCCCCAATCAATCGCAAGCCCTGTCTTCCGATTCCCAATCCCGCCATCTCCCGATTACATCCCGACTGTTTGTCCTCCCTACCAATCTGACGGTCATCGCTCCTCCCGCCTAATCACAATCAGAATTTGCAATGTGTGTCACCCCCGTTTTCCCCAGATTGCGATTGATCCGACCAAATCCTAGCCATCCGTTCCCCTCGCTGATCCAACGGCTATCGCTCTTCTCACCCGATCGCAATCGCAACTTTTGTATGTGATGCCCCTTTGGCCCTGCCGATTGTGTTTGGCCGATCCAATATCTGTCGTTGTTTTCTCCCACCGATCCTATGGTCAGCATTTTTCCCTTCTAATCGCATTGGAGGTTTTCATGTGTACCATTGTGTCCCACTCCCAACTCCGATCTCCGATTGCGGTTCATACCTATGGGTCCCACCTCATACGTGCATTTCATCCCATTCACTGCATTTCTATGTATTTCTGCATATAACCAAAGTTTTCGCATTTTGCATTAAAATCAACGTTTTACGTTGTAAACCATATATCCCACCCCATTTCATATATCATTTCGCTGTTTGATCTTCATCGTTGATCTACGCCCATAGACCATGATCGAATGGCCCACGATGTATTTCTCCACCAAACCCTATTATTTGCATATTTCACCACTTCACTGCATTTTTCACCATTATTTCACATAAAACAACTGTTTCACCACCGCTGCACTATCATTTCCTACATCCTCCATAACCAGTCTTCCCTTTGCATGGATTTCATCACCAAGTTACGTGTTTTGCAGGGTTTTTGAATGGTGAAGGTCGCCATGATTACACAATCTTGATTTTAGCAGCCAAAAATGCAGAAAGGACCATGGTTCAGAGGCCTAAATCATGAAGAAATCCTGGGACAGAGCCTTGTGGGACTTTCATTAAGGGGGCAGAGTTTAAACTCTGTACATTTCTCCCCAGAGCCATTAAAAGCCCAAACTTCACAGTCAGAAGGCAACGTGCAAGAAGGCAAAGAGTATCAGTGAGCAGTAGAAAGTTTGAGTCACGTAATAGAGGATCTTGAGCCCGTTTTCCAGTGATTTGAAGGCAAGATACCAGGTCAAAGAAATTATGGGAAATATTATCACAGATTCACATTAACAGAGTATTTTTCTTCATAAAAGGATGGGTGCCCATAATGCTTTTACTCCATGCCGTGCCCCAGTGAAGAAATTTTCGCCCTGACCACAGTCCTATGCTACCAGAGCAGTTGTTAATGCGGTATGGCAGACCATCCAGTCAATTGTGCACTAGTTGTTTTATTCACCACAGTACTATGGAGTACTGCTGCAACCAGACTACATCAGGACCATACCAAAATAAATGGAAGCTGGAGAAGATCGCTCCTTCATTCCAAAGGTACCAGGGATTAATGCAAAGAGTTAAAACAGAATGGGCTTCGGACCTCTTCTTCTTTTCTATATTTTAATGTTCCATTTAGTGCTTCACCTATTTCCTCGGCTCATCTTCTGCTATAAAACTCAGAAGGAAACTATTTTAATGTTTTTTTATTGGATATCAATAGAATGCAAGCTGTTCTCTTGAGACAAGTTCTTTGTGTAAGACTGTAAGATAGGCTGAGGAAGGTTTTCAGATAGAATATCAAGCCTTTGGCTATGTTTTACTTGACTAGTTTTGTTCTTAATATAGCAAGCAAATTTCTTTGGATCCTGATCTAAAGCTGAGGTGATTTTTTCCTATCTATGTGTTTATTTCCATTTCATTCCATTTCTTCTGGCTTGCATCATAAATTTGGCATGAGATTTTCACTTGTTAGGCACCTCATGTTTCTTCTCTCCTTGCCTTAATGTTTTCTACTAAATATGTTGTCTCAGAATAGATTTCAAATGGTTTAACCAGTGTAGTGGATGATATTGCCTACTAGCTAATGTATGAATTATTGAATCTGTTTCTTAGATGTTCTTGCTCGTGTTTAATTGAATGAATCGGTAATGCTAGGAGTTTATAACTCAGTCTCTTTCTCTCCAGGATCATTTCAGTATCTTAAACCTATCTAAGTTTCGCTCAAGATGTTTTTTAACCACCTTTGAGAGTTGCCTACAAGTATTTCCAAGCAGGTCTGGAGTTAAATGACCTCTGACCTGATATATAGACAGAAAATTGGTGTTTATCTCCCTTTCCACCTTTTCACCTTGCTCTTCTTATTTTTCCATTCCATCAAATCATTTTAGGATCCAATGCTTTAGATGACTAGCCCAATTGAAAGTTTGCATGTTGATAGCAAGTAAACCCTTTCCTGACTCCATTTCCCAATGGTCTTGATGTTCTCTGATTCACCTCTCCTTTGCCTAAAATATCCCTTGTTCATCCTTGTTTTATATTGAACCCTTCCTTCCTGATTCGCAACAACCAAAATTCAAATTAAACAAACAAACCATGTGCCAATAACTAGCATAATATCATAAAACATTGAGCCTTAAAGACATAAAACCTTTGCTCATATAGAGAGATCCCTCTCTGGACCCAGGAGGGCTAGATCCTGAGGTCTGAAAGTGGTTTGATGTTGTCTCATCTTTTTTTCTTGCCAATCTGGCCAAAACATGGGAACCCCAACAGGCGGCAAAAAACACAGTGAAATGATGGAGGATGGACTGGTGAAAGTTTTTAACGTAAAACATTGGAATTCGACTAATGAATAAAATATATAAGGGTGGAGGAAAAATATGACAAGCACATGGAATGGTGACGGGGCGGAAGACACGTGTTGATGGTGGGGAGGTAGGTGATCTAGACCGTCCGATCTCAAGATGATATCGATGGCTGAAAATGCGTCAGAGGGCGATGAACGGTGGGCCAGGGGTACGATTTCCCCGTGTTAACTCGTGAGAAACTTTGTGGAGCAATCACCATTGGATGGGCCACTATAGATCGGATGGCTCACGTACATATCGCGCCGGATCTTCTGCCAAACTATAACACGTGATGAGCAGTGGTTTTCAAACAGTGCTTGATGACGCGTGTCACGTGATGAATGGCATCTCTCCAAAATTAGAAATACCACCCGCCTCTGAAAGGCGGTGCGATATAAACCAATAGGTTTTGCACAGTGAGCAAGTGCACTATGGACTGTTGATTTTGCAGGTTGATCGGATGGTGGATGGGGTGGGCCACGGTCGCAATGGAGCCTTGTGAATGTCATCCGATCTGTACAGATCGACAGATAATACTGCACCCGATATATATATGTGATAAGCGCCTTCATGGCTAGTGCTCGATTCCGAATTTCGGTCATGTGGAGAAAAAGGTGCAGGGGCTAGGGCCGAAAGGTGCTAGGCCTTAAATATATTATAATATGGGATTTCAGCCCTTTTATGTAGTTTTGAGGCTGGGAGAAGGTAACGATGAGTAGAAAATGAATTTCTCAGGGGAAAAAGAGGGGCCTTGAAAGGCTTAAGCGAGATTGCTTGTCAGAATTTAATAGGGGGTTGACATGATCAATAGATGGCATGCATAACATGGCATGAGTCCAACTGCAGTCGACAAGAAGATTTTAGTTAAGCTTGCTGTCAACCACTTCTACTTATACATTGACTGTCTTCCCTTGTAACATAATCGACAAACTCTCGAGAACACCCAGGGGTTTTGATTCCCGACCATCAAATGCTTCTAAGGCATTGGGAGATGATGAAAGAGCCAGAGAGCCAATGGCCTTCCAACAGGCAGATGACATGACATGGGTGGAAGCACCTTCATCCACAACAGCCCTATGGATGTTGAGACCATTGATCCCGACTTAGATCACAAGAGCAATTTGATGCGGAAGTTGAGGAGTAAAGTTTTCTAGGTCGAAGGTGAGAAGATTAGAATCAGTGGGATCAATTACATCGATCGCAGACAACAAATATTTCCATTACGAAGAGAAACTTTGGAGGACTTCCAATGTGGACATAGCAGAAGGCACCTGTGCCAAATCTTCAACAATACTGTAGTGTTGAGCGGCACGAGCATTTGGATTGTAGGAAGATCTTCGTAGAACACCTTTAGAGGGTGGCCTCACAACAGTTCAGCAGTAGGCTTCTAAATTTCCAAAGGATCGGAGACAGGTGGAGGAGGTGGGCCATCCACAACTTCCTTCCCAACTGCCTGACGCGATCTGGTATAATCCTTCGAGTGCGTAGCAATTGAGACAAGTGCAGCACCATTTATCATAAATACCTGGGACCCAAATGGTGCAGATGGTAAAGTTTGTTCAACCATTTGGGTCTACTGAGATGGGAACGGTTCTTTGAGAACTGCCGGAGTCCCTTTGGAACCTTTGATAAGTTGACTAATTTCAGATCGTCGGGGACAATCCTTGGTATAATGATCTCCTTCACAAATAAGGCAGGGGTACATCGGTTTGTGTTGAGAACCATCATCAGTATGAGGTTTAGAAGACTCTAGTTTAGGGGCGTTGGGTTTGGATTTTCCTTTTCCCTTCTTCTTTCCTTTGGAGGCCTTTTCTGAAGGATTAGCCTGAACAGCGTTGACCTCTATAGTTTTCCCAGAATCTGGAGGAGCGGGAAGAGCAGAATTATTGGAAGAATTGGAATTTTGCTTCCCATTTGAATATTTTTGAGAATTTTTAGACACGGAACCAATAACACCATCCATCACAGGGGTAGGTGGTGCTTTAGAGGTTCTCGTCCATGGAGAATCAGTCAAAATATCATAAAGCATGCCAGACTGAGAGTACACTAGATCCAGGTACTGGGCACGTGCGATGGCTTGTTCTTCAGTCACACATGCCCCCATAGCAATATATTGGGTGATTTTGTTAACGAAGGACGTGGTGAACCAATGAGTTAGTAGCTGATCAGGTATATCAAACTTGATCAGTCTACGACGATGTCGCCACTCATGAATATGATCAGATATATGGGTGGCTTTATCCTGCTTCAAAGAAGTCAGGAAATGCGTCCCGGCTTCGTAACGAACCAGTAATTGAAAGTGAGTCAGAAAAGCCATGGATAACGTGTTGAAATCTTGAAAGATGCCACAGGGTAATTCGATATACCACTTAGTGGCAGCACCGATAAGAGTGCGCTGGAAGAGACGTAGATGAATTGAATCATCGACCCAAGAGTTAGACGAACACCATAGATGGTAGGTCATTACATGGGCTTGGGGGTCTTCTCCAGCTTTACGTTCAAACTTAGGGTAGTTGCCGGGTACCTTGGTCGAAACCGGGGGCCAATAAGGATTGTGA
The DNA here is from genome assembly GCA_034641835.2 of Pinus albicaulis. Taxonomy (NCBI): domain Eukaryota; kingdom Viridiplantae; phylum Streptophyta; class Pinopsida; order Pinales; family Pinaceae; genus Pinus; species Pinus albicaulis. The sequence goes on from JAXQQM020092186.1 coordinate 8,064, forward strand.
AGAATTGAATCATTGGTTAATTTTGAAACTTTCGGTAACTCCAAGGTAGCCAAGAATAGAAACTACAGATTAAAAGGCATACCAGGCCCTCGATAAGGACCTGTACCTGTACTCCATGTTGGTTGAGTGTATCAATGGCCCCATGGGTTCTGTCCTGGAGGATTCTGACCATAGGGGGTATAGGGCGTATAACCAGTCTGATATGGCTGCTGGTAACTAGTGTACGGGGGTTGATAACCAGAGTATGGACCTTGATTTTATGTCAGCCTCATTTGAGCAGGCTGTGGATTTGGCTGCTGAGTATAAGTGTAGCCGGGTTGTTGAGTGTAATAATGGGAACCTTGGGGTAGGTTATAAGTCAGTCGAGATGGACCTTGAGAATAGTAACCACCTTGGGGTTGAGCAGGCTGCTGGTAGGTGGGACCATGTTGAGCCTGATAATTAGGGTTCACCAGTTAATTTGGTTGTGGCATCGAGTACATCGGCAGTTGGGTAGGGTTACCAGGATGTGCAGGCTAGCCTAGTTGGAAAAGCTGACCTGGCTGGATGGGCTGACCTGGTTGAGCAGGTTGACCCAGGTAAACAGGTTACGCTGGTTGTGCAGGTTGGCCTGGCTGATGTGGGGCACCAGACTGAGCTGGATGAGCTGGTTGGCGTGGTGGTGGAATGGGGCCAGGTTGTGGATGGTAACCATTTTGACCTGCAACAGGACCATAAGATGATCCTGGCTAATTTGCAACATTTGGACCAATAGGATACTAAGGTTGCACAGGTTCTGAAGGTTGGACTTGCCCCCCAGGACCGTACAACGGCCCCGGTCGGTACGCCGATTGACCTGTGGGTCCTTGAGGTTGCCCTGGTTGGACCACAGGGTGAGGCTATATAGGTTGACCTAAAGGGTTGTAGGACTGTCCTTGTGGACCATATAACAACCCCTGGTGGCTCGAAGGATAGCCTTGTAAGGGTTGTCTTTGCGGGTTGTAAGGATAACCAAGTTGGCCCGAAGGTTGGCCCTGGAAGGGTTGCTCTTGCGGGTTGTAGGTTTGTCCAGCCTGGTTAGATGGAAAACCTTGACCATGGAGATAAGCCTCTAGAGCGAGTAAACGTAAAGGATTCCCATACTCATCATATTGATATGGAAAAATGTAAACAGGGGTACTATCCTATGCATAATGCAAAAAATATGGGCGGTTGGGATCTTGAGAGGATTTTATGACCTCGGGGTTCGATTTTTGTAGGGACAATCAATACTCCTCAGGAGAGATGTTCTCCGGTATAGCAGATGCTATATAGACGTCTTTGGGAAGCGATGTGGTCCTTATGGACTGAGTGGTAATAGCGGGTGTAGATGCGGCCACATAGATGGTGGGCCTGATAGGAACTGAAGTGACCTGAGGGGATGACATGATGGGTGTCCTTGGAGACATCACCAATGAAGGAATAACCAGCCTCATAGAGGGAGTTGATATCCCCATAGAGGCAATGGCGGTCATGATCTGACTCAAAGATCTATATCCCACTAGAAGTGAGGGACTAGGCGAATACATGATAGACAACTCGGGGTTGTCTTCTGGGAACAATTGGTAATCTTCACCAGACATGGGGATTTCCTCACCAGGAGAATGGCTGGACGAGCCCATATCTGAACCTGTCGCTAGATCTACTAGAAGAAGGCAAGGACTAGGAGGAATAACAGCAGCTATAAAAGGCGAACCTGATGTAAGAGGAGGGAAATGTTCCCCTACTCCAAATCCAGACCAAGTGTCAGATAAGGGCCAATTGAACTCAACTGGTCCTCCAAAGGGAAGCTCAGACAGAACCGGTCCCCCGTCAGGAAAATTAGAAACAATGGGTTGTTGTGGTTCAATAGAGGATTGCGAGACCTTTGATGAATCATCCGTATATGGACTACCAGTAGATGAAACTGAAGGTTCCACCACTGTGACAGTAATGATAAAAGGAAAATATCAAACACAACACACAGGCTAAAAAATCAAGGCACACAATCAAACAGCCAACAAGAAAATTCTAACAGGGCATATGATCGCAGGTGATTTATTTTACCACATTGAAACTTAGAAACTTCACCGTTTCATGTTTTAAGAGTCGAGAAATGGATAAAAGATGACTCTATCTCTTTCAATTTTGAAGCAAGCGTGAAAGGAAAAGTACTTGGTGATCTTTTCAAATTTAAGGAGTCAGATAAGATCAAAATGACTACTCAGGAATACTAGGCAAAGGGTGTACCAAATAACCGTGAACTACAATATACACCTTGGTTTCAAAATGAAGGAGAAATCAACCAAGGACTTAATGTACGTGCAGGAAATCTCCCAGAAAATTGTGTCTGGTGTATCACAGGTATAGGGCGGCAGACTCAACTTCCTATGGATAAAGGATAGAAACCTAGTGGTGTCTCCCTTTATATACTCAACGGTACGGGGAGCACAAGTCCGTGCTAGTGTTGTCTAAAGCCAAGAGGCGAATGACAACTACTAGGTTTAACGATGCCGAAACACGTCTCTAGCCTAGACCTCTAAATGTTTCGTTAATGTTTCAATGCTGCCTTAGTGTAAATTGAATAAATTTTAATGTTAATCTTCAATTATGTTTCAGTTTTCAGGCCCTAGTGAGTGTAATGTCTCAAAATCTCCTAAATGCACACTACATGCCTACATTATATCATTTCATTCGATGAAAGCTAATTATGAGAGAGTAAAGAGCTTTTCACAGAAATAACAAAATGACCAGACAACAACCAGTGACGTCTCTAATGCAGCTAATGGAAACTAAAAGCTTTTATTTTAGAGTTACTAATCACTAATAACAGAGAAAATATTCAATTTGCATTAACTAATCAAGAACAAAAGAGATTTTTTTTGTATTTTCAATGTTTAAGAGCAAAGTACACTAAAAAAAATGAAAACTAATGAAACAATCAATTTGAGAAGTGATAACAAAGGAGTAAAACAATCAAATTTCACTCAATGCAAGCACACAATCAGAGCTCAAATTGACAAAACAATCCCTCAAAACCAAGAGAATCCCAAAGACTCAAATGAACCATGTAATCTAGGCCCAAAATGAGAGAAGGCGGAATTTGAATGAGGAAGAAACCAATCACTCAAAAAATGCAACAAAATGATAGACAACCACCAAACGAATGCAGAGAAGCAATCACAAAGTTGACTGAACAGATAGAAACCAAAAGCTCCCACGAGAGGCTCAACACACTATAGCACCTAGATGCCCTAGGGCTAGAATGAAAAGTTGATAGAAGAGGGCAAACAACCAAAGGATGAAGGCCACAGTTAGTCAAACAAGGCTCCAGAACACTCAGGCAGTCGTAAAAATGAAATCAAAATCACAGATCAAGCTCATAAAGCTCAAAATAGAGAAAACCCTAGCACCTTATAGTATTGGCATGGCTGTCAGGCTGAATCTAGTGCCATAACAGGATTGGCGCGGGTAGTAAACTGGCAACAAGCACAAATTGGCGTGACTGTCAAGCTAATAAGCACGCCACTCGAGTTTACTATGTAAAAATAAAAAGAGCAATCCAAGAAACAGACCAGTGATGGTGAAGCTTAATAAAAGCCAAACACACGAAAAGAGCCAAAGCTTAATAAAAGCCAAGCACATGAAAAGAGCCAGCTGAAAGAGATGATCAAGCAAGCAAAGTCAATAATCGATCGAAAAGACAAGACAATACTCCAAATGTTCATTTCATAAACTAGACCAGAGATTTACTGAAGCAACATTCATCTACTTTCTCTAATGCAAAGAAAGAGTGTTTCGAAGGCTATCTGGCTAACTTCAGGCTCCTTCTGTAGTTTATAAAGCAAACAACAAACTTTTATCTCCCCAGTGGAGTCACCAATTTGTTGTAGAGGTAAATCCCCTCTACGGACAGAGGCGATCCCTACTAGCCCAGATCGGGTCTAGCAAAAATTGTATCATGCTAAGGTGCAAATTCCTAATTGCAATAGACCAAATTGCGAAGAAGGCCTACCTTAATTCCAACCCTGTTATTCGTAGAGAAGATAGCACTTCCATTTCCTTGCTCCAGCAGATCACAATTCTCCCACTTGTCACAATCGAACACCTGCATAGACACGAAACATAACAAACACACAAGTGTAAACCCAATATATCCAATTATGTATCAGTCAGAGAAGACACAACTCATGATCACAATGAAAAATACAAATGGAACCATAACCAAAGTCGCTTATCATTAATTAATGCAAAGAAATATACAACCTAGCTCTAACGTTGAATCCTCCTTTGGCAGGTCGACAGTGGAATACGTCCCGGTAAAGCCTGTCAGGAATGGGACAAGCCTCTCTCTTTGGCTGTCTTGACAATAATCTCCCTACTACTGATTTGGCTCTATGAGGACTATCAAGGATCTTACAACATTCTTTAGGCTATGAAGGCTCTTGGAGACTAGCTTGCAAAGGAAAATGGCAAGCTTATATAGATGGTGGAAGAGGAGTTGGGATCCCTACAATCATGGGATTGGTCCTATCCTCAAGGAAGCTTCCATGAGAGGTGGAAAACCACTTCCTATACATGGAGATCCGGAGCCAAACCTCCCAACTCAATTTAGAGACCAGTTCAGGAATTGGTTGGAGTCAATCTTCTGCCATTTATTTTTAAAAAAACTTCTTAATAATCCTGGCACGGGTACAACACTGAGACATCGCACTAGCTGGTGCACCCTCTTTGGAGGATTTCCCCCATTAGCGTGGGTATAACACTGACTAGTCGCGCCAAGGCCAAAAAGGCTATTTTTAGGGATTTTCACAAGGAATTTTCTTCAGGGGAATGAATGTCCTTATTCAGGGGGATGCCATGAAAGTGGTTTCAAGTCATGTCACTGCTCATAGGTCATGGAATAATCCCTCCAATGTGCGGGATAGGGTATTACAGGGACGGTAACAAATTATTGTGTAACACTCCCGATTTTCCCAAAAAACATCGTTTAGGGCCTCAAAATGGATCCGAAAGTTCAAGACCCGAAAAAATTCTAAAAATAATAAGTTGTGTTGAAACTGAAAAACTGAAAGAGACAATGGTGGGGCCCCAAGTGGAATATGTGGGTTGCCACCAATATCCACCTGGATCACCTTAACCTTAACCTTAACCTAAACCTTAACCTTACCATTAACCTTAACCTTAACCTTAAGGTTAACCTTGACCTTAACCTTAACCTTGACCCTGACCTCAACCTTGACCTTAACCTTAACCTTAACCTCAACCTCACATTAACCTTAACCTTAACCTTAACCTTAACCGAAACCTTAAACTTGAGCTTAAACTTAACCTTAACCTTAACCATAACCATAACCTTAACCTAACCCTAACCTTAACCTTACCTTAAACTTAACCTTAATCTTAACCATAACCTCAACCTTACCCTAACCTTAACCTTAGCCTAACCTTAACTTTAACATTACCCTTAACCTTAACATTATCCTTAACATTAACCTTACCCATAACTTAACCTTAATATTTACCTTAACCTTAACTATTACCTAACTAAACCCTTAACCTTAACCTAACCTTACCCCTAACATTAATCTTAACATTACCCTTAACTTTAACCTTAAGCTTAGCCTTACCCCTAACCTTAACCTTAACATAACCTTAAACTTAACATTAACATTACCCTTAACCTTAACATTAACCTTACCCTTAAGCTTAACCTAACCTAACCTTAACCTTATCATAATCTTAACCTTAACATTAACCTTACCCTTAACCTTAAAATTAACATTAACCTTAACCTTCTCAACCTAACCTAACCTTAACCTTAAACTTACCCTAACCTTAACATTAACCTTAAGCTTAATCCTGGCCTTAACCTAACCCTAACCTTAACATTAACCTTACCCCTAACCTTAACCTTAACATAACCTTAACCTTAACCTTAACAATAACCTAACCTTAACCTTAAACTTAACCTTAATCTAACCTTCACCTTGACCTTAACCTTGAACTTAAAATTAACCCTAACCTAACCTAACCTTGACCTTAACCTTGAACTTAACCTTAACCTTACCTTAAACTTAACCTTGACCTTAACTTTATCCTTAACCCTATAATTATTTAACTTAGTGTTAAGGTTAAGGTATGGTTAACGTTAAGGGTAAGGTTAATGTTAAGGTTAAGGTTAATGTTAAGTTAGTTAAGGTTAAGGTCAAGGTTAACGTTAGGTTATGGTTAAGGTTAGGTTTAGGTAAGGTTAAGTTCAGGTTAAGTCAAGGTTAAGGTTAAGGTTAAGGTTAGGGTAAGGTGAAGGTTAAGGTTTGGGTAAGGTGAAGGTTAAGGTTAGGGTAAGGTTAAGGTCAAGCTTAAGGTTAGGTTATGGTTAAGGTTAAAGCTAAAAATAAGGTTAGGGTTAGGTTATGGTGAAGGTTAAGGCAAGTTTAAGGTTAAGGTTAAGGTAAGGTTAGGGTTAGGTTAGGGTTAAGGTTAGGTTAAGGTAAGCTTAAGCTTAAGCTTAAGCTTAAGGTTAAGGTTAAGGTTAACATTAACCTTAACCTTAACCTTACCTTACCTTAACCTTAACCTTAACATTACCTTAACCTTAACCTTGAGCTTGAGCTTGAGCTTGAGCTTGACCTTAACCTTAACCTTAACCCTAACTGAGCCAAACCTTAACCTTAAGGTTAAGGTAAATATTAATGTTAATGTTAAGGTTAAGGTTAGGTTAAGGTTAAGGTAAGGTTAAGGTTAAGGTTAGTGTTAATCTTAACCTAACCTTAACCTTGACCTTGACTTTAATCTTAACCTTAACCTAACCTTAACCTTAATCTTATCCTTACCTAACCTTAAACTTAACCTTAACCTCAAGGTCAAGGTTAAGGTTAAGGTTAGGTTAAGGTTAGGGTTAGGTTATGGTTAAGGGTAAGGGTAAGTTTAGGGTTAAGTTTAAGGTTAAGGTTAAGGTTAGGTTAAGGTTAAGGTTAAGGCTATGGTTAGGTTATGGTTAAGGGTGAGGGTAAGGTTAAGGTTAAGGTTAAGGTTAAGGCTAATATTAAGGTCAGGTAAGGCTAACCTTAGGCTAAACCTTAACCTAGGGTAAGGACTTAACCTTACCTTAGTGTTAAACATACTCTTATGTAACCCTAACCTAACATTAACCTTAACCTTAACCCTAACCTAACCTTAACATTAACCTTAACCCTAACCTTACCCTTAACCTTAGCCATAACTAAACCCTAACCTTAACCTTAACCTTGACCTTAACCTTAACCATAACCTTAACCTTAACTAAACCCTTAGCCTTAACCTTAACCTTAACCCTAACCTTAACCTTAACCTAACCTTAACATTAAACTTAGGATAAACCTTAACATTACCCTAACCTTACCCTTAACATTAAGGTTAAGGTTAGGTTCAGTTAAGTGTAAGGATAAGGTTAAGGTTAAGGGTTAAGTTAGGGTTAAGGTTAAGGTTAATGTCATTTTTAAGGTTAGGTTAGGGTTAGGGTTAAGGTTAAGGTTAGGTTTAGGTTAAGGTTAAGGTTAAGGTTTAGGTTAAGGTTTAAGTTAAGGTTATGGTTAACCTTAACTGAACCTAAACCTTAAATTTAACCTAACCTTAAGTTAAACCTTGACGTTAACCTTAACCTAACCTAAACCTTAAAATTAAGTTTAACCTTAAGCTTAACCTTAACCATACCTTAAACTAACCTTAACCTTAACCTTCAACTTAACCCTAACTCTAACCTTTACCTAACCATAACCTTACCTTGACCCTGACCTTAATATTAACCTAAACCTAACCTTTACCTTAACCTTAACCTTAACCTTAAACTTAACCTTAACCCTAACCTAACCTAGCATTAACCTTACCTTAACCTTAACCTTAAACTTAAACTTAACCTTAACCTTAACCTTGACCTTATCCTTACCCTAAACTTAACCTTAACTTTAACCTTAACCTCAACCTTAACCTAACCTTGACCTTAACTAAACCCTTAACCTTAACATAACCTTAACCTTAACCTTAACCCTAATGTACCTTTAACCTTACCTTAACCTTAACCCTAACCTAACTATAACCTTAGCTAAACCCTTTAACCTTAACCTCAGTGTTAACCTTACCCTTAACATGAACATTAACCTTAACCTAACATTAACCTTAACATTAACCTTAACCTGACCTTAACCTTAATCTTAAGGTTAAGGCTAAAATTAAGGTGAAGGTTAAGGTTAACGTTAAGGTTAAGGTTAGGTTAATGTTAAGGTTAAGGTTAAGTTTAAGGATAAGGTTAAGGTTAGGGTAAGGTTAAGGTTAAGTTAAGTTTAGGTTAGGGATATGGTTAAGGTTAAGGTTAAGGTTAAGTTCATGTTAAGGTTAGGTTTAGGTTAAGGTTAAGATTAAGGTTAAGGTTAAGTTTAGGTTAGGGTTAAGGTTAACGTTAATGTTATTGTTAAGGTGAGGTTATGGTTAATTTTAAGGTTAAGGTTAAGGTTAACATTAATGTTAATGTTGTGTTAAGGTTAAGGTGAAGGTTAACGTTAAGGTTAAGCAATGGTTAATGTTAACGGTTATGTTAAGGTTAAGGTTAAGGTTAGGGTTAAGGTTAGGTTAAGGTTAAGGTTGTGTTAAGTCTAAGGTTAAGGTTAATCTTAGTGTTGGAGTGGTAAATCCCCTCTGTGAAGAGAGGCGATCCCACAAGCCCTAGAGTGGGTCTCGCAACAAAGAAGACACGCTACGATACTGGTTCCTAGTTACAAAAGACAAAGCTACGATAGATAACCTACCTCAAGTCCTACGCTAGTGTCATCGAAGAAGAAGCACTACTTCCCGTTCCTAACTTGACAGATCACAATCCCACCACTAACCGCGTCTGGACACTTGTGCACATGCAGAGAAGAAACAACCGCATACAATGTAATAATTCAAACATGTAACTATAAATTAGTCAGAAAGGATTAAACTAAATTGCATTACACAAATAAGCAATACAACAGTGGAACCAATAACGTAGTCGATCATATATTAAAATGTAAAAGAAATATTACAACCGAGTTTCGACGTCACGTTCTTCCTTTCACAGGGCTTCTAGCAGAGCGTGTCTCACAAATCTTGTCGGGAATTTGGACAAGGCTCTCTCTCTTACGAGGTTCTCCTTAGCTCGGCTTTCAATAGTCACTCAGCTATAGTTTTCTTCCCAAATGTTCAACTAGCTATAAAATGGAGAGGGTAGGCTTTTATAGAGGGAGAAGGAGAGGTTAGGCTCCCTATAATCATGAGGGAGAGTCCTATCTCTTAGGAAGGTTCCATGAGAGGTGGAAAACCAGTTCCTAATCAGGGAGATCTGAAGGCAAACAACCCAACCCCTTTTTGATGATTTTTAAAGTTGTTAGAATCAAACTTCTGCCTTCTATTTTTAAAAAACATTCCTTAATAGGCTTGGCATGAGTGAAAGATAGGGACAGAGTGCCAGCTGGCCGCCCACTAGTGCACATTTTCCCCATTGGCGCGAGGGATGAACTGGCTACCCGCGCCAATGCCAAAACATGGGTTTTAAGGTTTTTCAGAGGAAATTTTCTTGAGGAGATTTCTTGTCCTTATGAAGAAGGATGCCATCAAGGTGTTTTCAGGAAATTTTACTGTTCATAGGTCACAGGAATAGTCCTCCAATGTACGGGATGAGGGATTGCAGGGACGGTGGAAAAATGTTGTGTAATAGATGCCCCCTAAAGCATGAGGTCTGAGAGAGAGGGACGGGTGAAATGCTTTATGAGAACGTGCCCAACTGTAAACACTACCGTTGGAAGACCTGCAAATACAAATACAACTGATATCTCTAATACATGATATGTGGTATGGGCGCAGCCATCCATAATAGAGTGTAAAAAAACCAGGATCTAAGGTATGGATGCAGCCATATAGTAAATAAGGATCAACAAGTAGAATCAGGTATGATCATAGCCATCCAATCGAATGAGTCATGTAATAAATCATAATAATCCACAAAGAACTCATAGCTTGGAATTTTATCAGACAAAATTCAAGGTCTTGTGCTCCATCTTGACCCGAATAGTGTACAAGTTCAAGCATGCGAATATGTGAGCTGAAGTCGAACATGCAATAACATCTTCTGATTACCAGCCAATAATGAAAGTCATTAACAGATGCGAGAGAAACCACCAATAATGAAAATGACTCTCAAGGTAAAAAATGTATAATATATGGAATTTGAATAGTGAGCTAGTGTCGAACACTCGCAAAATCATCCGATTGAAGGCCAATAAGGACAACCTTGCATTGAATGTGAAGAACCTGCAATTGAGGCATGCAGGCTCCAAGTTACCTAAAGGGAGTCTCTAGATCAGCTTCCTGGATAATGAGCTGAAGTCGACAGGAAGTGACCTTGATTGAAGGTGGGCTATAATGTTTCCCACATCATTGACATGAGACAAAGTAACATGATGTTTGTGAATCAAGACCAATAGAGAATCAGAGGGAGGTTCAAAACTACAGAGGCCAACTTCTCTTGAACATATCAGCAGCGCGACATTGGATTTGGAAGTATTTGACATCAAGGGATCTGAGGTCATGGTGATGTGGCAAAGATCAGATGAGCAGTCAAAATATATTACCCAAACCCATGAAGGAAAGTAGATAACGAGATGAGATGTCCCAAACCCGACACAAATGCAGACAAGTGCCATGTTCAAGAGCGACATACTATCGACACGACTATGATACTGGTTCCATTTTCCCCCACCATTTCTGGCGAGTACCCCAATTATTTTTTGAAAACAAGCTTGAAGGGGATAACATGTGCTTGTGATATAATTTTTTCCTTTGGAAAAATCCAACCTAGTACATTTAACGAGCCCTAGGAAGGAGGAACTTGAGTAACGTCATGACAACAAAGTCTGATGTCATCGGCTGTTAACGAGTCTGACAAAGGAAGAACTCAGCTTCTTTTCATGTTTAGAGAGTTTGAAAAGATAGTGGAAAAGAAAAATCGAGCAGACCCTTTTCGTAGATATTCCCACAAATCTGAAAAGGTATAAAACTATGTCTGAGAGAACCTCCTAGTCGCGATAGGCTAGGGTATTCATTTTTCATAAATAATCTGTCCCAACCCAAAAAAGGGGTAAATGTATACTGGGTAGATGTCGTTTTGCAACCAATTTAATGAGCTCAAAATGACAAGTGACTTGGAAATATTTTCAGTTTTAGAGAGTCAGAAAAGAGCTGAAAGGTGACTCCAGGGTGACTTTTTCGTGTTTTTACTGAGTCTAAAAAAGTATAAAATACAACTCATGTCTTTGTCCTAATTGCGTGAAAACTTGTCGTTGCACAAAAAGTAAGTGTAAAACCCATTTTTTAATTTTAAAAGTTATAAATATTACAAATAGTAAAAACTTATTCACTTTTCACCTTTTAACCTCTTTGCAGAGTGATAGTGAGCCATTTCCTTTGCGATCTTGAGGCGACGATTGCGAACAATCCAGTGGACTAATCTAGATTTCGTCTTCTTCAGGTAAGATCCACTTCCATTAGCCATATTTTAAATCATATTTCATAGCTTTTGTTTGCTTTTTGGCGTCCCTGAGGGGAGGAATTTCAAAATTAGGGCCTCCACGGTTAGCACAGGTTTCAGGCACGGATCCGCACCAGCCGACCCTTCTTCACACAGGGGTTGCACCAAGTGGCGCGAATGTTATCAAAACAACTGCACCAATCGTGCAACCCAACATTCCGTTTGAATTTAACAAAAATATAGCCAATGAATTGTTGTTTTAAGTACCCAAGGGATCTTAGAATGTGTTTATGACCAAATTGATGTAGGTATAAAGAAAAAATAGTGATTGAATGGAAGGAAAGAGAGCACAACGAGGAAGATGAATTGGTAATGGGAAATGAGCAGTGTATGAATGCTCTCCAGAATTGCGGGTTGAAAAAATTCTTCTTAACGCCATGTATTCAGGCTCAGCCCAAACTACTACAGTATCTGATTAGCATTTGGGATGAGGATGATGAGAAGTTCAAACTTCGAGATCAGGTACTGAAGCTCGAAGTGTTAGACGTGCACTTCATCACTAGATTGTCACGCAGAGGTCCATTCCCTATCTTGACCGGCACCAGGCCTTTAGGTGAAAACATGACAATGGTCATGGATAGGGTGTGCCAAGGGGCACGCAAAGGGACAGATATTGGAAAGGTAGACATTCAAACCATCCCCGATCTAGCACTAAGAGTAGTGATACATACCATTACGCGGGTTGCGGGGTCACAGGCACCACACGAGGCTACAAAGACACAACTCCTTCTTGCATTAGAGTGAATGAACTCAACAGTGTTTGACTGGGCCACAGATATGACTATGAACATCAAACGATAACTCAAAAAATGCAAACAGACCATATTGAAACAGTTTGGAAATGGATCAATTTTTTTGTCGTTCCTCCTGGAGCGACTACCTATCTTCCAGTGCCAGGGGGTGATAGTCTCGGATCCACCGTTGAGAGAGCCACGGATGGCTCGCTGGGCGACATTGATGACCAGGGCAGGGGGCAGCCAGCAGATGTCATGGTGGCCCGAGTTCTTTGGCCGGCTTTGACAACAGTTGATCATCGTAGAGGACTGGCCCTATGCTAGTACAGATTTTACTGGAGACCTAGACCTTCCACTCCCAGAACGAGAGGACTAGGACAGGGATCTGGGTAAGACTCTTTTTAATTTTATGAGTTTTATGATTTTTTGGTATACATGCATGTTCTAAAAACTGATCCTATATGTATGCAGATGTTGGTCCAAAGAGGCCCGTCGGAATGTCACAAGTAGCGAGGAGGACCCCTCTTGCTTATGACGCTCAAGGTGAGAGGGGCGAGGGGGACGAGCTTGTACATAAACTAGAGGGGATTGCTCGTGGGGTTCTAGATTATGCTCATTTAGCTGATGTTCCCTTAGCTTATCAGAGGCACATCGTGGGGGTGCCGAGTTGACTCCACTGCTTACTGAGGCAGTTGGTGCGGGCAGTGACGTGCTACCATGAGCACCATGCCGATTAGTCACTTAGGATTTTTATTTTCATATTTTTGAGAGACATGTCGTCTCCGGATGTAATTGAAACAAACATGTATATTTTTGGTTTTATATGATGCACATGTTTCAAACACTCGACATATATACATCTATTTTCTACATTGATCTTTCTTCGATATGATGATTTTTTTACAAATTGTGTAAATGTTTATCTAATACCCTGTTGGCTACTACATCTGTTAGTGTATTCATTCGTCTGGGTATATGCTGATATGTAATGTAATCAAAATTCATTTCAAGTAAATGAATACGTAGATACAGTCTTAAAATACATGGGTTTGTAACTGAATAAAGACCATTGAGCTGTAAAACCACAAGCTGTGAGTATAGATGTACAATTAATGCGCGAATACCAATGTTAACAACCTCGTTTAATAATTCCAAAATGACACTATATTCTGCGACATTATTTGTAGCAGGCCCTAGACAAACACCTTGTAAATTAACCAACTCACTAGCAGGATTATAAATTACCTAGGCTACTGAAGACAAGTTCCTAGTACTGCAAGAGGCACCATCTGAGAAACTGACATAAGGAGTAATAGACATCTGCACAATCAGGAAGACCCAATAAGCATAAAAACGCTTACAAAGCACACCACACCACACATGCACAAAAATGAAAAAACACCTATGTACATATACTATGCAAGAATGATTCAAGCATAATATTTCTTTAGGTACAACCCATTTCTGGGCTGCGCCAAAGGAAGACCTTCATAATTGATCAGCTCATAAGCCCCATTTTTCAATACATTTTTAACAATATAGGGCCCATGCCACATAGGTTGGAATTTTCCTACCCCAAGCTTGTCATGGACTTGATCATACAAGAGGACGAGGTCCCCTTCGATAAAAGAGCATGGAGAAACCATTTGATCGAAATGAGCTTTAACCCAATTTTTATGTGCCTCAATAACCAAAGAAGTCAAGTGATGAGTTTCGTCCAATATTTCGAGATATAGGAGACATTATTCCTCTGATGAAGTATCGGGAAGTAATTCCACAGCCAATTTTAGTGAAGGGATCTCACATTCAATCGGAAGAGTAGCTTCCAGACCATACACCAACTAGAATGGTGTGAATTCGATCGCACTCTTCACTGACGTTCAGTAGGCCCAAAGAGCTGAAAACAACTAGAGATGCCAACTTGATTTTTGTATACCAATTATTCATTGAAGAATTGTGACAAGTACCTTGTTCACAGCTTGAACTTGGCCATTTTCCTAAGGGTAGTATGGCATTGAGCTGTCGTGACACAACCCCAACTTAGATGTCATCTCTGCCATCATGTAGTCCCGAAAAATGAGAGCCATGATTAGTGATGATGGCTTGAGGAACGCCGAAATGCATGATCACATGGTTGAAAATGAACTATGCAGCTGTCTTATTGTCTGCATCCACTGTAGGCATTAGTTCGGCCCACTTGGTGAAATAATCTATGGCAACGATGATATAAGCATTCCCCCCGGCCGAGGGAGGGTTACATGTCATAAAATCAATGCCCCATTTGGAAAAAGGGCCCACGGTAATGACAGGATGTAATGGGAGAGGTGGCGCAAGCATCTTGTGTTGGAATATCTGGCACACATGACACTTTCATATTGCAACAATACAGTCTCTAAATATAGACAGCCAGAAATAGCCCGCACGAAGGATCTTCTGTGCGGTAGCATATCTGGACATGTGACCGCCATAGGCACCACTGTGAAAGTCATTCAGAACTTTCTCAGCCTCTTCTAAGGTCAAACACCGGTAGAGTACAAAATCGACTCTAACGCAATATAGGGTATCTTCGACAATGCGATATGGTTGTGACTGATGTTGAATGCGGCATCAAGCATCCTTCGTTAACTAGGACCAGAAGTTCGATGTCTGGAGGTACACGATGATATCACCATACCATTGATTGAGAGTGATAATTAAGAAGAGAATTTCATCTGGGATATCATCCTCAGATTGAGACGGAACAGAGTCAGTAGGGAGAGAACAAATGAGATCAGTAAAAACCAGATTTCCTTCCGAGAAAACTTCATGAGTCAAAATGGAAGTTTGGAGCAGTAGAGAGGGAACCTGAGATGAAAAACACTTGAGACAATTATACATTGCCCCTAGGCCGGGAAAAAACAAGGAACAATGATGCCCATCACTCCACGACAGATCTTCAAGAGACATAGTCTCCATGATAGCTTCATCAGATGGAAAAACTTCTCTCAAAGGATCGGGTGAATCTGCATCGCTGAGCCAAGGGGATTGAGCCATGCTCAAAGGAGCATTATCAGAAGGAGGAGGATCCGATGCCGCAATTATCTCACAATAATTGATTTCAACCGGGGTCAGAGGCATCGATTCTCCAAAAGAGGCAACCTGTTCAGGAGAAGGGATGATCCATGGGTCATCCGACCTAGAGATCATATTGAATTGAATAGTTTTCAGTGGTGGAATGGGGAAAATACCCATGAGAATGGGGTCCTTGAAAAGACCTGGTCCTATGCTTTTAGGGGGATTGGGAATTTGATCCACGTATGGCACATTTTTCTCGAAAGACGAGGTAAAGAAAGACAACTGATCGACAGTAATAATCTTGCCCTCATGTGGAAACTTCAAAAGTCGAAAGAGGGTGGACGGAACACACAACATTGTGTGGGTCCAATTGCATCCGAGTAGAAGATTGTAATTGAGTTTGACATCAACAATTTCCACTTCAACGTTGACTGTCTTTCCTTGCAATGTAATCGGTAGACTTGTGAGAACACCCAAGGGTTTTGATTCCCTTCCATCAAGTGAGGGCTTGAGAGCCAATGGCCTTCCAGCAAGAAGATGAAATAACGCAGGTAGATGCACCTTCGTCCACAATGGCTCTATGGATGTTGAGACTGTTAATACCGACTTGTATAACAAGCGCGATCTGGTGCGAAAGTCGGGGGACAAAATTCTCTAGATAAAAGGTGAGAAGGCTAGAGTCGGCAGTGTTGGCCACCTATAAAATTTTTTATATCAAAAGGCGTCCAAAAAAATTTTGAGCCTTCAAGAAACACTTTAATTGTTAAAAATGTTATCTCTTGAAGAATTTTGAAGACATCATGCCCTTTTTTCAATCTTCATTACTGTTTCCTTTCCAAACTCAGAAATTATATTGATTTCATGAGAAAGAACTGCTGCAAAACCCCCCTTTGTTCTCATTTTTCCCCTCCTTCCACTTCCAAAACTAACCTCATTTTTACCCTTTTATTTTCCATAAAAAAATCCTTCATTTTCATATTTTCCCCTCCATCAAAACCCGTTTGATAAGGTTTAAGAATCTTTCTTTGCCTTATTGAAACCCTCAAAATCCTTTGAAAACCATTAAAAATATATAAAAACCCATTTTTGTATTACAGATTTAAGCCCCCTTGGGCTAAGTCCTAAACCACTTCCATACGTGCCCATGCCCTAAGAACCAGACGCTAGACCCATCGAGCGCTTATCGCATCGAAAATTTCGAACAAACGCAAGCCTTTTTGTGTGTAAACATTGAAACCTCTGATTGCGATGACCCGATCGCACAATCGCATCAACCATCCCTTGATTGTGCAATCACATTGGCCCACCTCCGATCACATCCTCGCATCATCCCACCTCTGATTTCTGATTCCCGATTCATTCCCCACCGTTGATCTGGCCCTCAGATCAATGGTCTATATCTAATCGCATCAGATATTTTTGTTACACCCTCCCTCTTTCCTCCTGCGATCATGAGTCCTCCGATTGTATCTGGGCCATCCATATGTATGGATCGGATGGTCCCAGATATTTCCCACATTATTCCATCTCCCTCCACCTTCCACCAAGAGGATTTTAAATACGTAATCCCCACTGTTGATCTCTACGCGATCAACAGTTCTGACTTATTTTTCCCTCTGCTCTTCGTTTGACCTCCTATAAACAAATCCCCACCATTGGCTGATGCCATCCAATGGCCATGCTCCTCCCCATAGCCTTCTAAGCAGTTTTACCCAATAACTGTAGGATTTCTTAATTAGTTTTGTGTTTTGTAGGTAATTTATGGAATTCCCATTATAAATGGAAGAAAAATCCAAAGGCTGGAAGTGACGATTCTCATGCCTTTGATTCATCAAAAGGACACCATTCGTGAGGTTCAAACTCCACGACTCGTCGATGCTTCATGGGCATTGATGCCTTGAGAGCCCTGCGTAGCCATGCACATCAACAAGACACATAAGTACATAAAATAAACAAAGAGTATCAGTTTCGAAGATAAAACACAGCAAAAACACAAGATTGAAGACAATTTTGAGGGATTGTGGTCTTAATCGACAATCAGGCGCCTAATCCACTCAATTAAAGACAACATGAAGAGCCAAAGACATAGATTAAGCCTAATCTACCCTAAAACACTGAACTAAAGTGAATTAAAGGTATTTTAGGATAAAACAAAGAAATCTATCTATCCAAGAAGCCTCCACCACCACAACAGAGGCCAATTGAGCCCTCACCAGTGCCAAAAGCCAACCTTTCCAGATACCAATGACACCTGCAACCACACAGAAATCAAAGAAGGCCTAGTAATTACCTGAGCAAGAGGTGTTTGCCTAAGGAAAATTGAACAATTAATACAAATCAAAGATCTTATCTCTAATTGTCAGAAAAACTATTTTAAATATTAAGAACAACCCAGAAGAAAATATTTTCAATCATTAGGCCTCGGAGAGTAGAAACAGAGTTAATTCAACATGACACAGAGCCTCAAAAGTCAAAAAAGGCTCCCACCAAGCTTAGTTCATAAATTTAAATCAATTAAATACAGACAGATCATCTATAAACTTCCTCATTGAGCCCCTCAAAGGTCGAGAAGTATTAAGTCTATATTAATTGACTCAGGAGATCTATTATTAGATCCCACCTCCTCATTCTTCTATAAATACTTCTGTAGAAGATGAGCAATTTTTGGCCTCTAGACATCTGATTGCATGTAATAGTTTTTTGAAGCTACTAATGTCCTGTTTGCAAATTGAAGATACATAGGATGATATGAGAAGTTTGAACTTGTAGAGACCCACCAGGCTTGCCGATTGTAACTGGTTTGAACATCAAATACAAGCTGTTGATTTATGAGATCCTGATTTATGTCAATGGTGATGTGTTCCTCACTATCAATTGTTATTTTCTTTAATGTTTTCACTCTGTCCACATTCTCTGATAAAGAACATCAAATATAGAGCTAGGATTTACTCTCAACAATACCCTACTCTTACTAAAAGCTTTATTTCTATGTTTTCTTCATTTGAAAGTTCTCTTTAAAGAGTATATTAAAGCAGGTTGGTTTCAAAGTACTTGCCTGATCTAGATTGCTCTTTGTGATTATCATATGTGTTTTCCTTTAGAATATGCTGAAATCAGGATAGTTTTGAAGAACTCACTTGATCTTAAGCTATTCCAACTGTTTTTAAAATGTTTTCTAACTGAGATTATATTAAAGCAGGTTGGTTTCAAAGTACTTGCCTGATCTAGATTGCTCTTTGTGATTATTATCTATGTTTTCCTTTAGAAAATGCCGAAGAAAAGTAGTTTGAAAGAACTTATTTGAACTTAGGTTGTTCATTGTTCTTCATTTGTTTTGTTCTCCATTTCCTATCTGTTTCATTCTGTAAAATCAACTTAAGAGATCCTTTTGACATAAGTGACTTGCCCCATGGATCTTTCTTGAACCTCACTGTCCAATTAAAATCCTCCTGTGACTCCATAGCCCAATGGGTTAAAACTATTTTTGCATTTTCTGTCAGCTGAATCATTCCTTCATTTGCATACATCTTCACCCTTTATTCTAAACTTCCTTCACCTTCATCATGTCTTTTCCCAACCAAAAAACAAACAAACAAAACCCATGCTCTTCATAACTAGTTTAATATCACATTTCAGGTTTTAAGATCACATCTTTAAACTCATTCATAGAGAGATCCCTCTCTGGATTCAGGAGGGCTAGATCCTTGAATCCCAAAGCGGTTTGATGTTGTCTTATCTTTTGTTCTTACCAATCTGGCCAAAACATAGGAACCCTAACATAATGGCGACTCCACTGGGGACTTGAGTGCATTTTATCTTACATGACACCCTTAGGCACTTAAAAGACCCAAATATCTCTGGTTAGATTGGTATCTCATTTCTGAATGGTGGATAGCAGCCTACTTCAAACTTTTAAATCATCCACCTCGAAACTCCACACTCCATAACTCTCAAAAACTCCACTGGAGGAAAAACCTGAAAGATGGCCAGGCCTCATAGAAGGGTAGAACATATGGGTTGGATCAGGTTTAAAGAATTCATTGTTTTTTTCTATCACTATGTTCTATCCTTCTTAAAGCCTAATCAAGTGTACAAATATGAAACCCACATTGAGTATGGGAAAGAACTCAAACCTCAGTCTTTAGACCATGAGCAGACCTATACTCCTATGAAAAACCTGGTGGCACAAGAGCCTCATGTTATATCTTCCACTCCTAAAGAACCTTCAAGCAACCATGAGCCTCCTATCACACTACCCACACCCAAAAAGGTCATAGAAAGATATAAGCCTCTGGTTTTACCTCTGATCTTCCAGCCCCTTTCTGCAGAACTTATAAAAAAGATGCCCCTTTTTAATGGAGAAAATTCAAAAATCGCTGCTGAGTAGCATGTCCAAAAGCTCGAGGATGTACTTGAATTATATGAAATAGAAGAAGATGATGTATGTATTAGATTTTTTGCCTTGTCATTACAAGGAAATGCAAAGAGTTGGTTTAAAAACCTTCCAACTACAAGCATCTTCAGCTTTCATCAATTTGCTCGAGTTTTCCTTGATAGATGGGCAGTCTCGGTAAATGTCTTCCTCATCCTACAAGAATATCAAAATTTGAGAAGACAACCGGTAGAGACAGTACAAGAGTTTTCAGCTAGGTTCAATAAGGTGTACAATGTGATACCTTCTGATGTAAAACCACCTTTGGGGTGGGCTCTACTGCACTATCCTAATTCTTTTGAACCCGAGGTGGAATTCCATATAAGAGAAAGAGAACCTTCGAGCCTGGAGGAAATGAAAAATATGGAAATCAATGTCTAATACAACACAAAATGCAAGGAGGAAAGATTAAAAGCAGCAAGGAAGGATTGAACAGAGTAGAAAGGGCAGATCTCTTTAGAAAGAAAGCTAGAAAGAACGATAGAGATGGCCAATACCTTGCTAAAAATAGAAGAGGAAGAATATTGGGTTGAAACCAGAAATAATGATTGGGAGATACCTACACCTTATCCTCAATAAATACAACCCAGACCACTGCAAGACAGAATCCACATGCAAAGCATGTATGATGAACCAAATTTTGAATCAGAAAATGAACTTGCAGACTATTTTGAAGAAAGACTTGCTGAGAGGCCTAAATATTTGATGGGTGACAATGCTTATAATTATGATTTCCCTGATGTTGATCTACCTAACGATAATTTTTTCCAAAGGGAAACTGAGCTCGCAGGGCCATCATCAGTAGATTCGTGGGAGGAAGATCACGACCATCAACTTCAAGAAAATGATGAGCCAATGCAGGCCATCTATGATACTGATGAAGAAAGTGTTGAAAGCATGATAGCAGACGAAGATTCATTGAATATTCTCTCTGATTTATATCAAAACATTAGTTAAACTTGCCATGAAGATGGAAGTCAGTAGCTTTCTAGCTCAGAAGACAAGGAAGAAAGACATGAAGAAAATCTTGAGAAAGAGGAATATCCAGAACCTTCGTTTGGAAGGGTCAAGGTAATCAAAGCAACTCTTGCTCAAGAATATGTTAATTTTTTCACAGATTTCAGTTCTCTCTAGTAGAACTGGCCAGGGTCAGAAGAGAAAAACCCTACCATTTATGACGAGCCCTCTAGTTCAGGCTGCAGTGAAGATGAGGGAGACCTTCTTTCCCACAGACATCTTTGTCTTGATCCAGTGGAAGAAGAGGTATTCCTAGTTAATTCTCATATGCCAAATACTCCCAACCAGGAAAGAGAAGGCCACACTGCAGATGCAGTGATTGAAGCTGCTCGGGATATAGACAACCTACCAGCCATGGCAGGTTTTAAAGAAGAAAGTTCATATCATGTTATAATTGATCCCATGGCAGAATACATGGAGGCCCTTATTGGCTCAGCCCCTCAAGAATTAATCCTTTGCAAGAGCCAAATACATCAGAAATGGTCACCACTGCTGGTGGCCTTAGTTTTCAAGATCCACATGCAGAGCACCCTATGGTTGTCTCTGATGAGCAGTCAATTTTTCTCCCCTTTTTTACTATTGCTTGACTGGCTGCATTGGAATTATTGTATCACCTAGAGCATAAGAGATTCCCAGTTAGAATAGGTTAGATAGGAATTTCAATATAGCTCAGTTTTGAGAAGTTAGATAGTTGCTGACTTTTGTCTCCGGAGAAAAATAAAAAACACAAAATACAAAAACAATAGAAAAGAGAAAAGAGGGCAGATTGTGAAAACAAGAAAGGTGCAGCCCCATACCAACAAAAAGAGAAACAAATCTGAAAGTGTGCAAGCTTAAATTCCACTCTTGAAAACACACTTATAATTAGTCATATAGCCTAATCATGACTAATTAGCTTTAAATTGACTGCTGATAGGATTAGTGAATTCGATTTGCCAAAATGTTTAATCTTGGACTATCAATAAATATATTAGGACAGAAATGAAAGGTTCAAACATGCTCAAAATCTGAACCTAGAGTTTCAAAAGAAGAATGACTCAAATCTGCTTAAATTTCTGAGTCAAAACAGATAAATAACTGGTTCTAATTAGCTCAAAATCTGAACCAGTTAGACAAAGAAGGAGCAACTCAAAAAGACGTGAAAACAAAGATGTAAAAAGATGAAGGAAGTGCTTGAACTTTGAGATCTTAAGCCTTCCATTTTGATTTAAATTTCTGCAAAATAATATCTATGTGCAGCTTGTTTTTTATGCCATAGATCAGCATCAAGTTAGACTATTCAATCCTAACTTGAATGCTTTTAAATTTCTGTTGTAGAATTTAGAGAATAAAAATCTATTAGATTGTTTAATCCTAACAGATTAGTAGATTAGGTAGAGAAATATATGAACTCAACTGTTTAATCTAAGTTCATGGAGAAATAAGGAGTAGAAATAGATTAGATTTCATGCTTTCAAAAGAATAAAGTGTTGTAAAATATTTTTCCAATCCAAGTGCACTCTAATGAAGAAAAAATGTTATATCAGTAGGTTTGGGTAGGTAGAAAGCTTGTTGATGAAATATCCATTGTTTTTATGACTGCTAATATGTTTTCAGAGCAATATCATCCTAGCAAAGGAAGGGAAGCCCAATGGATGAGGAACTAATCAGCCTCCCAGAGAATACAAGTCTGAAGTTCTTGATGCCTTCAGGAAGGAACCATCCCCAAGTGGAGCCACTGTTGGCCACCGATAAAATTTGTTATACCAAAAGGTGGCCAAAAAAATTTTGGGCCTTCAAGAAACAGTTTTATTGCTAAAAATGTTATCTCTTGAAGAATTTTGAAGACATCATGCCCTTGTTTCAATCTTCATTACTGTTTCCTTTCCAAACTCAAAAATTTTGTTGATTTCATGAGAAATAACTGTAGCAAAACCCCCCTTTGTCCTCATTTTTCCCCTCCTTCCACTTCCAAAACTAACCTCATTTTTACCCCTTTATTTTTCATAAAAAAATCCTTCATTTTCATATTTTTCCCTTTTTACCTCCATCAAAACCCCTTTGATAAGGTTTAAGACTCTTTCTTTGCCTTATCGAAACCCTCACAATCCTTTGAAAACCATTAAAAATCTATAAAAAACCCATTTTTGTATTACAGACTTAAGCCCCCTTGGGCTAAGTCCTAAACCACTTCCACACATGTGCCCACACCCTAGGAACCAAGCACTAGACCCATCGAGTGCTTATTGCATCCCAACTTTCGAACAAACGCAAGTCTTTTTGTGTGTAAACATTGAAACCTCCGATTGCAATGGCTCGATCGCACAATCGCATCGGCCATCCCCTGATCATGCAATCGCATCAGCCCACCTCCATTCGCACCCTCGCATCAGCCCACCTCTGATTGTTGATTCCTAATTAATTCCCCACCATTGATCTGGCCCTCAGATCAACGATCTGCATCTAACCGCATTGGAAATTTTCGTTACACCCTCCCTCTTTCCTCCTCCGATAATGAGTCCTCCGATTGTATCTGGGTTTTCCACGTGTCCGGATCGGAAAGTCCCAAATCTTTCTCGCATTATTCCATCATCCTCTGCCTTCCACCAAGAGGATTTTAAACATGTAATCCCCACCGTTGATCTCTGCGCAATCAACGGTTCTGACTTATTTTTCCATTTGCACTTCGTTTGACCTTCTTTAAACAAATCCCCATTGTTGGATGATGCCATCCAATGGCCATACTCCTCCCCATAGCCTTCTAAGAATTTTTACCCAATAACCGCAGGATTTCTTAATTATTTTTGTGTTTTTCAGGTAATTCATGGAATTTCCATTATAAATGGAAGAAAAATCCGAAGGCTCGGAGTGACGATTCTCACGCCTTCGATTCATCAAAAGGAAACTGTTCACGAGGTTCAAACTCCACGACTCGTTGATGCTTCATGGACATTGATGCCTTGAGAGCCCTTCACAACCCTGCACATCAACAAGACACATAAATACATAAAAGAAATAAAGAGTATCAGTGTCAAAGACAAAACACAGCAGAAACAGAGGATTGAAGATAGTTTTGAGGGATTGTGGTCTTAATAGAAAATAAGATGCCTAATCAACTCAATTAAAGACAGCATGAAGACCCAAAGACACAGATTAAGCCTAATCTACCCTAAAACACTGAACTAAAATGAACTAAAGGTGTTTTAGGATAAAAAAAAGAAATCTATCATTCCAGGATGCCTCCACCGCCACAACAGAGGCCAATTGAACCCTCACCCACGCCAAAAGCCAACCTTTCCAGATACCAATGACACCTGCAGCCACACAGAAATCAAAGAAGGCCTAGTAATTAACTGAACAAGAGTTGTTTGCCTAAGGATAGCTGAAAAATTAATACAAATCAAAGATCTTATCTGTAATTGTCGGAAAAAATATTTTAAAGATTAAGAACAGCGCAGAAGCAAATATTTCCAATCATTAGGCCTTAGAGAGCAGAAATAGAGTTACTTCAACATGAAACAGAGCCTCAAAAGTCAACAAAGGCTCCCACTGAGCTTAATTCATAAATGTAATTCAATTAAATACAGACAGATCATCTGTAAACTTCTTTATTGAGCCCCTCAAAGGTCGAGAAGTATTAAGTCTGTATTAATTGACTCAGGAGATCTATTACGAGATTCCACCTCCTCATTCTTCTATAAATACTTTTTTAGAAGATGAGAAATTTTTGGTCTCTGGACATCTGATTGCATGTAATAGTTTTCTGAAGCTACTGATGTCCTGTTTGCAAATTGAAGTTACATAAGCTGATATGAGAAGTTTGAAGTTGTAGAGACCCACCGGGCTTGCCAATTGTAACTAGTTTGAACATCAAATACAAACTGCTGATTTATGGGATCATGATTTATGTCAATGGTGATGTGTTCCTCACTGTCAATTGTTATTTTCTTTAATGTTTTCACTCTGTCTACATTCTCTGATAAAGAACAACAAATATAGATCTAGGATTTACTCTCAACAGTACCCTACTCTTACTAAAAGCTTTATTTCTATGTTTTATTCATTTGAAAGGTCTCTTTAAAGAGTATATTAAAGCCGGTTGGTTTCAAAGTACTTGCCTGATCTAGATTGCTCTTTGTGATTATCATATGTGTTTTCCTTTAGAATATGCTGAAAGAAAGGTAGTTTTGAAGCACTCACCTGATCTTAAGCTATTCCAACTATTTTTAAAATGTTTTCTAACTGAGAGTATATTAAAGAAGGTTGGTTTCAAAGTACTTGCCTAATCTAGATTTCTCTTTGTGATTATTATCTATGTTTTCCTTTAGAATATGCCGAAGAAAAATAGTTTGAAAGCACTTATTTGATCTTAGGCTGTTCACTGTTCTTCATTTTTTTTTTTCTCCATTTCCTATCTGTTTCATTCCATAAAATCAACTTAAGAGATCCTTTTGACATAAGTGACTTGCCCCATGGATCTTTCTTGAACCTCACTGTCCAATTAAAATCCTCCTGTGACTCCATAGCCCAATGGGTTAAAACTGTTTTTTCATTTTCTGTCAGCCGAATCATTCCTTCATTTGCATACGTCTTCACCCTTTATTCTGAACTGCCTTCACCTTCATCATGTCTTTGCCCAACAAAAAAACAAACAAACAAAACCCATGCTCTTCATAACTAGTCTAATATCACATTTCAGGTTTTAAAGATCACATCTTTAAACTCATTCATAGAGAGATCCCTCTCTAGATTAAGGAGGGCTAGATCATTGACTCCCAAATCATTTTGATGTTGTCTCTTTTGGTCTTGCCAATCTGGCCAAAACATAGGAACCCCAACAAGCAGGATCAATTTTGCCGATTGCAGATAACAAAGCTTTCCGTTGGGACAGACAACTCTAAAGTACTTCCAACGCGGACATCACGGAAGGCGCCTGTGCAAAATCCTCAACAATTCTGTAATGCTGAGCAGCACGGGCATTCAGATTATAGGAAGACTTTCAGAGAACACCTTTGGAAGGTGGTTGTACAATAGGTTCAGCATTTGGCCTTTCAATTTCTAGGGAGACAGAGGTAGGTGGGGGAGGAGGGCCATCAACGACCTCCTTCCCTACTGCCTAACATTATCCAGCATAATCCTTCGACCGAGTGGAAATAGAAACAGGTGCAGCACCATTCATCATGAAAACTTGCGACCCAAATAGTGTAGATAGCAAGGGATTCTCGACCATCTGGGTCTGCTGAGATGGAAAAGGTTCCTTAATAACTGTTGGAGTTCCCTTAGAACCCTTAAGAAGTTTACTAACCTCGGATTGTCTAGGAAAATCTTTGGTGTAGTGGTCTTCATCACAGATCAGGAAAGGGTACTTCAGTTTCTACTGTGAACCATCATCAGCACGTGGTTTGGACGATTCTAGTTTTGGGGAATCGGATTTGGCTTTGCCTTTGCCCTTCTTTTTCCCTTTGGAGGTTTTGTCCGTAGGATTTTCCTGGACAGCGTTGAACTTCGTGGTCTTACCAGAATATAGAGTAGCCGAAGGAGAAATTTTTTTGGAAGAATTCGATTTCTGATTCCCATTGGAAGACTTACGAGAAGTCTGAGAGACAGAACCAATAACACTATCTACTGATGGGGTAGCCACTGCTTTAGAGGTCCTTGGTTATGGGGCATCATTCAAGGTATCATATAACGTGTCAGACTGAGAGTACACTAAATCGAGGTACTGGGCACGAGAAATAGCTTGTTCCTCGGTTACACATGCCCCCATAGCAATGTATTGTGCAATATTATTGATAAAGGAGGTGGTGAACCAGTGAGTTAGAAGTTGATCAGGAATTTCAAACTTGATCAGACAACGAAAAAATCTCCTTTCATGAATATGATCTGAAATATGAGTGGCTTTGTCCTGTTTCAGAGATGTCAGAAGATGCGTCCCAGCTTCATAACGAACCGGTAACTGGAAATGCATCAGGAATGCCATAGCTAGAGTATTAAAATCTTGAAAAATACCACAGGGCAATTCCATGTGCCATTTAGCAGTAGCGCCAGTGAGAGTGGGCTAGAAAAGATGCAGACGAATCGAGTCATCCACCCAAGAATTCAAAGAACACCATAAGTGGTATGTCATGACATGCACTTGGGGGTCTTCTCCAGATTTTCCCTCAAAATTAGGACAATCACCAGGCACCTTCTTTAGATATGGATTATGAAGAATCGAATCATTGGTCAATTTGGACTCGTCTGGTAACTCCAACGTGGTGAGAAAAGGTAACTGAGGGTTAAAAGGCATGCCAGGTCCCCGACAAGGACCTATACCTATACTCCATCCTGGTTGAGCATAACTCTGCCCCCATTGGTTCTATCATGGAGGATTCTTACCATAGGGGGTATAAACCGGATAATTAGGTTGATATGGCAGCTGAAAAATAGGATGTAGGGGTTGATAACTAGGGTAATGATTCTGATTATATGTGGGCCCCGATTGAGTGATGTATGGATTTTGCTGCGGAGTATAAGTATAGCCTGGCTGTTGAGGGTAATAACCAAAACCTTGTGGCGAGTTATAAACCAGTTGGTACTGACCTTTAAGGTAATAGCCACCTTGGGGTCGAATGGGCTGCTGGTATGTGGGACCCTACTGAGCCGGATAAGTCAGGTGCACAGGTGGATTCGACTGTGGCATTGAATAAATCGACGGCTGAGCAGGGTTAACAAGTTGTGTAGGTTGTCTGGGTTGAACAGGTTGACCTAGCTGATGAGGGACACTAGGTTGCCCTAGCTAGGCAGGTTGGCCTGATGGCGGGAGTGGGCTAGGTTGTGCCTGATAACCAGGTTGACCTGTGATAGGACCGTAAGATGGCCCTGGCTGTGCAACATTTTGACCAATTGGAAACTGAGGCTATTGAGGTTGCACCAAAGGTTGAGAAGGATGGGTTTTCTCCCTAGGACCATATGGAGGTCTAGGTTGATACCTGAGTTGCCCTGCCAGTCCTTGAGGTTGCCTTGGTTGGACCACAGGGTGAGGCTGCTGGACTGAAGGTTGTCGTTGTAAGGGTTGTCCTTGCAGGTCGTATGCATACCCTGGCTGGGCCGAAGGTTGACCCTGGAAGGGTTTTCCTTGTGGGCCAGAAGCATATCCTTTCTAAAACAAAGATTGTCCCTGAAAGAGTTTCCCTTGTTGATTAGAAGGTTTCACAAGCTGGCTAGATAAAAAAATGTTAATATACTGATAAGCCTCAGGAGCCAAAAAAATTAAGGGGGTTTCCTTGCTCATCATATTGATATGGAAATACGTATATCGGGGCACCATCCGCTCCATAATGGGAAAATTAAGGATGATTAAGATCTTGAAAGGACTGACCAACCTCAGAGATCGGCGGCTGTAAAGACATCTGATTCTCCTCAGGAGAAATGTTCTCTAGAATGGCAGTAGCTATATAAACGTCTTCAGGAACTGATGAGGTCCTAGTTGAATGAGTAGTGACAATAGGCGCAGACGCAGCCACGCAGACAGTAGGTATAACAGGTTTCGATGTCATGAAAGGGGATGCCGTGAGAGTTGTCGATGGCGACATCCCTAACAAGGGAATGGTCAGATTCGTGGATGGAGTCGATATTCCCATAGAGGCAATAGCAGCCATGACCTAATTTAAAGACCTATATCCAGCTGGGAGTGATGGACTAGGTGAAAACATAATAGAAGGTTTGGGGATGTCTTCGAAAAAAAGCTGGTAGTCTTCACCAGAAGCAGGAATTCCCTCACTAGGAGTAGGACTGGATGAGTCCATATCTGACCTTGCCGTAAAATCTTTTAAAAGACGACGGGGACTAGGAGGTATGACAACGGCCAAAAAGGGTGATCACGATGTAAGAGGAGGGAAGTGTTCCCCATCTCCAAATCCAAACCAAGCATTGGACAAGGGCCAATTGAACTTAACTGGTCCTCAAAAGGGAAGTTCAGATATAACCGTTTCCTCGTCGGGAAACTCAGATACAACGGGCTGCTGATGCTCAGCAGAGGACTAAGAGACCTATGATTAATCATCTGTATAAGGACTACCATTAAACAAAACTGATGGTTTCACCACTGTGACTATAGAAAAAAAGAGGAAGAGATCAAAAACAAAGACACATGGGAAAAAACCAAGGCAAACAACAACAAGCCAAAAAAATCAATCTCTAAATGGGCGTGTGATCATAGGTGATTAATTTTACCACATTGAAACTGGAAATTTTATTGTTTAATGTTTTAAGAGTCTAGAAATGAGTAAAATATGACTCTATCACTTTTAGTTTGGAAACAAGCGTGAAAGGAAAAGCGCTTGATGATCTTTTCAAATTTAGGGAGTCAGTAAAGATCAAAATGACTGCTTTGGTAATCTAGGTAAATGGGTGTACCTGATATTCGTGAAATTCCATATACACCTTGGTAAAAATGAAAGATAAATCAACCAAGGACTTAACGTACATGCAGGTAATCTCTTCGAATGTTGTGTCCGGTGTATCACGGGTAAAATGTGGCAGTTTCGGCTTCCTATGGATAAAGGATTTGCAACCTAATGAGTTCTCCCTTCATATACACGATGGTATGGGGAGCACAAGTCCATAATAGCACTGTCTGTAGCCAGATGGAAAGCGAAAGCTACTAGGTTTAATGTTGAGAATGCAACAAGATGATGGAGCTTAGTGAAAAGAATTCGCCTTCACTAAGTGGGCCCGCAGGCTATTTTTGGCGCAAAGTCTATTTTTAGACTATGTCTATTTTTATACATATGGATCATGTTCTATGAGTTTTAGGATTCTATTTGTGGATGTTTGGTCAAGTTGGTAAAAATAGATGGACCTCTATTTTTAGACATACTGGGCGGAGTCTATTTTTAGACTGCCAGTCTAAAAATAGATCAGTCAAATATTATTAGCTCTTAATAATATTTGGACTATAAACATTATCTTATCCTCTTGTAGCACTTCAGTTCGAGCTACGGATGTGGCACATGCAGCTGACAGAAGGAATTACGCTATTCCTAGGGTTTAGTTGAGCTATTGCATGGTTGACTTCAGTTAGAACTCATGTGGCAGAGTTTGGTGGAGTTGATGAGGCAGTTGATGGAGTTGTGTTCGGTTTAACTTAGTTGAACTAGTTGTATTTAGTCTAACTGATAAATACACTAGTGATGAGTGGTGTGAATTAATTATTAATTAATTCACTAATTATTAACTCATAAATCAACTAAAGAATACATCAGTTGACTGGAGTGCATGGACAGTTCAGTGGAGACCAGTGTTAGAGGTGGGTGAAAGGGTGAGTCTACTATCAGTTGTGACTATATCTGTGCATGAGATTTGCACACACATTGATTGAGATTGCCAATAAGAATTGTGCAGTACAAGCCAGTGGGATTCGAACTTGGATCTCATCATTCTTCATCTTGGATTGCGCAGTAGAGGCAAGCTAACAGGTGGAGGAGATTTGAACTTGTGACTTGTTCATATCTGAGCTAGTTAGTGTGTAACAATTGGAGATAGTGCTGAGAGCTTGTGAGGAG
This sequence comes from Pinus albicaulis, assembly GCA_034641835.2. Classification (NCBI taxonomy): domain Eukaryota; kingdom Viridiplantae; phylum Streptophyta; class Pinopsida; order Pinales; family Pinaceae; genus Pinus; species Pinus albicaulis. The sequence goes on from JAXQQM020092186.1 coordinate 38,406, forward strand.
TTTGTGCTATGTATTGTTACATTTTCTCTATCATTATAATATACAGATAGTTGGGGGTTTTCAGCTGTAAGCTTTCCCCATTACATACTGTGTTGATATGTGTGATTGATTAATGTTTCAATGTGCGCATGCGATTGTTTTTAATTCCGAAAATTGATGATCAATGGTAGAAGAGGTTATGTATTATGCATGAAGCTCAAATAGTGTGTAATCAAGATAATCTCGGTGAATAACTCATCTATTATTCAAATTTCTACATGGTATCAGAGCGAAGTTGATCATCGGATCTATTACAGTGATTACATTTTATTTCGGTAGACAGAGTCTGTAAGAGGGCCAGGTAGCCTCTGGATTCATCCTTTCTTTGAAAGGTGGAAAATCCAGTAAATTCCCCTACATTTGATCTCTGTGCTAGAAATACTTTGTTCTCACAGATCAGAAGCGGTTGAGTTTTGAGCTGGTGGAATTCAAATTTGCAGCAGTGTTTTCTTTGTGTCGAAGTCAAAATGTCTTTCAACGGATTGTGATTGGAGTATACCCTTGAGGGCAGCTCAAATTATATTGCATGGAAGGACAGGATGGAGGTGGTGTTAGATGACAACGGGTTGAAGGAGTTCATAGATGCTGAAGTCCCAAAGCCTACTGATGCTGCTCAAGTTGAGGCTTGGCAAAAGAAGACAGCAAAATGTCGAAGGATTCTGTTGAAGGGCGTGAAGGATCACATAGTGTCCAACCTGCATGGAAAAGCTTCTCCATACTTAATGTGGAAAGCGTTGACATATTTATTCCAAAGCAAGAGTGACCAGAGGAAGTTGTCACTCAAGGACAAACTCAGAAACATAAAGATGGAGAAAGGCGACAGTATGCCCAAGTACCTCACGAAGTTCATCCAATGCAGGGATGAGCTGGGAAGTGTGGGGGTGACTGTAGATGATGAGAACTTGGTGAGCTTGGCTCTCCTTGGTCTTCTGAAGAGTTGGCATTCCTATCAAGATTCTGTCAATGGTCGGGAGAAATTGCTAGGATGGGAGCGACTTTGGTCGGATCTTGTGCAAGAGGGGATAAGGCGGAGTACCAGGGACGAATCTTCATCAAAGGCATCTAATGAAGAAAGTTGCACTTTGGATGCCAAAGAAAAGAAGGGGAAGAGAAAGAAAGCTTCTCATTCAGGTGCAAAAGTCAAGAAGCAGGACATGTCCAAGGTGAAGTGCTTTCATTGTCACCAACATGGACATTATGCCACAAATTGTCCGCAGAAGAAGAAAAATAAGAAGGCTGCTAGATCTGCAGCTGGAGAGGCCTTAGCCTCGTAGTTTGAGCTGGATTTTTCGCTGATCGCATGCTTGGTATGAAGTGTGATGGGTTCAATTTGGTTCTTGGAC
>JAXQQM020066896.1:0-67127 GCA_034641835.2 Pinus albicaulis
TATTATCTTGTTATTGTATGTAGATGACATGCTGATTGCAGGGTCTAACATACGAGAAATAAATGTGCTCAAGAAATTGGCAAATTCATTTGCAATGAGATTTAGAGATGTTGCCAAAACAAATCCCAGTTTGAGAGATAACTAGAGGCAGGGAAAAATCTACAAATTAACAGCATCTCGAATAGATACATAGAAAAGGTGTTGAAAAGATTTAATATGAAAAATGCAAAACCAGTTAGTACACCTTTTGCTAGCCATCTCAAACTTAGTAAGGAGATGTGCCCAAAGACCCAAGAAGACATGGATTATATGTCTAAGTTCCATATGCATTAGTAGTTGGATGCTTAATGTATGCAATGGTCTGCACAAGGCCTGATATTGCACATGCAGTGGGAGTTGTAAGCAGGTACATGAATAATCCAGGAAAAGAACATTGGATGGCAGTAAAATGGATTCTCAGATATTTGAGAGGTACCACAAATCAAGCATTATGCTTTGGTGGTTCAAACATTGCTCTACGGGGATATGTTGATGCAGATATGGCAGGTGACAGAGATAACAGGAGGAGCACTACAGGATATGTATTTACTGTAGGTGGAACAGCTGTCAGTTGGGTTTCAAAAATCCAAAGTGTTGTTGCACTTTCAACAACAGAAGCCGAGTATGTTGCTGCTACAGAGGCTAGTAAAAAAATGATTTGGTTACAAAGGTTTATGGATGAATTGGGTAAGAAGCATGATATGGGCACACTATACAGTGATAGCCAAAGTGCTATTCATCTTGCAAAGAACTCAGCATTTCATTCCAGGACTAAGCACATACATCTCAAGTACCATTTCATACGGTCGGTATTGGAAGATGGAGAGCTAAAATTTGACAGGTTTATGTCTGAACAAGGTTATACTAGATGTCACTCTGATCATTGTGTTTATCTGAAAAGGAAAAATGGTGGCAGCTATATTATATTGTTTTTGTATGTAGATGACATGCTTGTTGCGGGGTCTAACATGCAGGAAATAAATGTGCTCAAAAGAAAATTGGCAAATTCATTTGCAATGAAGGATTTGGGAGCTGCAAAACAAATCCTTGGTATGGGGATAACTAGAGACAGGAAAAATCGCAAATTAACACTGTCTCAGAATGAGTACATAGAAAAGGTGTTGAAAATATTTAATATGCAGAATGCAAAACCAGTTAGTACACCTTTTGCTAGCCATTTCAAACTTAGTAAGGAGATGTGCCCAAAGACCCAAGAAGACATGGATTATATGTCTAAAGTTCCATATGCATCAGCAATTGGAAGCTTAATGTATGCAATGGTCTGCACAAGGCCTGATATTGCACATGCAGTGGGAGTTGTAAGCAGGTACATGAACAATCCAGGAAAAGAACATTGGATAGCAGTAAAATGGATTCTCAGATATTTGAGAGGTACCACAAATCAAGCATTATGCTTTGGTGGTTCAAACATTGCTCTACAGGGATATGTTGATGCAGATATGGCAGGTGATAGAGATAACAGGAGGAGCACTACAAGATATGTATTTACTGTAGGTGGAACAGCTGTCAGTTGGGTTTCAAAAATCCAAAGTGTTGTTGCACTTTCAACAACAGAAACCGAGTATGTTGCTGCTACAGAGGCTAGTAAAGAAATGATTTGGTTACAAAGGTTTATGGATGAATTGGGTAAGAAGCATGATATGGGCACACTATACAGTGATAGCGAAAGTGCTATTCATCTTGCAAAGAACTCAGCATTTCATTCCAGGACTAAACACATACATCTCAAGTACCATTTCATACGGTCAGTATTGATGGAGTTATTTGGAAAAAGACTCTACTGCTTGCTTGAAATCTGGAATATGTAATAAAGTTGTAACAAAGGCTGAGCATCTCGGTTGCAAATTGGTCTTCAAGGATGACAATGAAGATGAGAAACAGCGAGGTCCAAGAGGAGTCATTGTCAGTAAATGGGCAGCGATGGAGTTGCTACAATCGGTCTCAAGTGGGAGATTGTTGGGTGTGGAGCACGATTATCTTGTTTACTTTGTCTGACATTTGGATTACATTGCCTTAAAGGCTGACAACGCCGCCAAAAGTAATACGTTATAACGGGAGATTGACCCCCCCAGCGAAGGTTCGACGCGCTTGCTAAACGAGATGTAAAATTGCCTTGTAAAAGTATAGTAATTTCTGATCAATACGGAGCAGTTCATTGAGCGGAAATGATGTCGACGGTAGAAGTTATGTTTGGGTGGGGTTTTTGCTAAAGAAGGCAACCTTGGAGTATCTCTTAGAGGGCATTGTATTACGGCTGTGTATTATGTGTGTATTCTCGGAGCGAGAAACAGAGAGGGAGACTGTGAGAGAGAACAGAGGATATTACAGCGGATCTGCTGTAGGTTTTGTCTCTTCATTTTGTTGGATAATATAAAAGGAAGGACTGGCTGTTCGGGGTGGACGTAGCCCAAACTGGGTGAACCACGTATATCTGTGTCTCTCTGGTTTTATGTGTTTTGTGTGCTTGTATTTTCCGCATATTTTATGTGTTTCATTGCTCTGTAATATTTAATTTCCTAACACCAATTTACCAAGAATAAACACAGTATTTTCTTTGACTTCGACCTTACGTTAATGAAATATTCCCTAGAAAACAATTTTAATGCCACAGGGTCCCTCCACATGACCATCCAGACCACTGTGCTCATACATGGTTCCTATATCAGTATTTGAATGTGTCGAACCAAAATCTCCTGGTGAAAAGCTCCTTAAAAGAATATTTCATTATTTTTTTGGTGAGTACGTAGGGAGAAAATGAGTTTATATGAAGCTTAATTGTGATGCTTACAATTACCTTCACAAAAAATTAAGGTATGTAGAACAATCTCAAATATTCAAGTGTGGATGTTCAGACTTCCTGCAACAAAAATAGAGGAAGAGACATAAGGAATCTTTGGATTGGAAAAGAAATCTTTCTTTGGAAATTAATACCCCTGATGGATTTCCAAATGATGAAATTGTTGATATATTTCTAGGTCAAGAAACCACAGGCTCGCGTAATCAACAAAGGTTTGTCAAAAAAAAATTCTTGGGTATTTCTTGGGTAGCCCCTCAAAGGGAACTTCTTGAAGAAATTTTAGAATGTCACTCGTGATGGAATTAATCCTAAACCGGGCAAATAATCCTCCCTCTACATTCTATGTTTCTTCTGAGAGAGATGGCTACAAGTGAGGCAGGTTTGAATGAGAGTGTTGCAGTCCATTGCTCGTAATCCTTCTATGTGTTGGAATAGAAATATGCAAATTCAGAGTCCACGAATGTTGACTGGTTTATCTTGGAGGCTAAAGCATCCCAACATCAGATGAATAAGGTTTCTGAGGTTCAGAAAATTCATGGTAAATATGGTCTGAATGGAAATATTCCAAGAAGCCTTAGGCATGGAAATCAATGCATCTAAATCTCCTATTTTCTCCTTTAACACCCCACTATATGTTCTAATGCATGTTTCACGTACTCAACATATCTAGAAATGTTATTTTCCTTTCAAATACCTATGTTCTCTACTCCTAGAGATATCATTGAGAATGGTATCATCGGAAGAATTGCTTTCCTAATTTTAACACAAGCTATTAAGTTGGATTATTATCGCTCTCAATTTTCTAAGCGGAATTACCCTTCTAAAATATGTTCTTGAAGACATGCCTCTATACCAATTTTTATCCATAGTTTCTCCTAAAAATTTTCTCAAAATATCTAAAACATACAAACTCTTTTCTATTGGGGGGGGGGGGGGGGGGGGCACAAAGGGAGAGAAAATGGTATCTAGTCGCCTAGAGAAAAATATACTTACTAAAAATAAAATGAGGGTTGGGATTATGAGATCCATATTGTTTGGAGAGAATTATGGTAGCCGAAAATTGGTGGAAATGGCTCATGAATCCCAACTCTCTTTGGGGAAGTCTATGTAGAGTCAAACATATATCCAACATACTAGAGCATGAATTCATAAGATTAGAAGGGGATATGAGGGGATATCATAAATGGAACAATATATGTAAAAAAAAGGGCCTTATTCAAAACTATTGATTTATTCTGGGAGGAATCATGGATTCAATTTCCCATACTGGCGCAGTTTGGATGTTATCAAGAATGAAGGAATTGACAATAGATAGGGTAATGTTGAATTTTACAGTACTTGGTAGGACAAAAGAGACCTAAATATGTGGAGAAAGTGAAATTTAAAATATCACTGAAACTATGATAGGAACCAAGAAGCCCTGGAGGAACTATGTTCAAAAATTCAAGAGAGACCAATAAAATTCTAGGAGGGTGTTGATAAAATCAATGTGGGTATAAAATGGATGGAAACTTTATCCTCAAAGAGGCATACAACTTAGAAATTAGATATGAAAATATACAAGAGGACCAAATTTGGAAGAAAATATGGAACTTGAAACATTGGGCCAAATACAGTACGTTCCTTTGGATTTTGGGCCACCACAAGACCCTCACATGGGAAGAAATTTATAAATAGGTTTCCAATGGCCCTCTCGATGCAACCTATACAAAGGGAGGAAGAAACGTTGAATTACCTAATGGATGAATTCTCCTATGTCACCTTCTGATGGGATAAAGGATATAATGCCTTGTATAAATCTGACAAAACTCATGGAAACATAATTACCACTATCTCATAAATGGGAGACAAAAGGTACCAAATGAAATCATTAATCAGACTTAGAAACCTCGTACAGGTTTCGTCTTATGGGGGAATTAGAAGGAAATGAATAGAAGGATTTGTTACACTAAAATTTGTCACCATGATGTTTCACTGTCTATATGGGTTCATCATTACTCATATATTACTCCCCTAGAAGTCTACAACATTCAGTTCCTAAAATCAAGCCTTGAAATTGAGAGAAAAGCCCATAAAAGTCATAAAAACACTTGTACTGCACTTTCTTTTAACATTACCTGTGATTCCGCACCTAATTTTTGTAAAGCTTACAAATTTGATCGCACTTTTTCTTCATTAAAGGTGTGGACACCTGTAAAAGGAAAAATGAAGGCGAAAGTAACAGTTAGAAGCCCAGCTGGTCGAATCTGGAAGCTTCTAGAAACAATTATTTGGTGGAAGGTTCGCTTATCATGTACATTCATTCCTCCATTATGGGAGCCTACCCCTTGGTATGTGGAACTCAATCCCTTTAAAAGAGGATTCTATCCCCTCTTATTTGGAGCTGCAACCTCTTCTCTTTTCCTATAAATTGAAGTCATAGTGTAGCCTCAAAAGGGGTTAGACTTTGAGATTTTTTGAGGAGAAATGTTGTAGAAACTCAGACTCTCTTAACTAATCATTATGTGGGAATGATTACACACCCATGTGTATTTTATCTCAGAGAGTGCCAGGCTTGTTAAAGTAGAGGAAATGCCTCTTCCGGACCCCAAAAAGACTTGTACGACATCAAGGCAGACACAGTTGTAAGGCTCTTTCTTCATTCAAAGATAATACAAATGGATCCTATTTTCTTAATGAGTTATTTAATTAAGTAGCTTTTTTATCTTGTTTTATCAATGATTTATTTAATTAAGTAGCCTGTTTCTTGAATTCCTTAATCATCTTGATAGATATATGATTAGTGAATTATTTTATACTATGCAAGTGTTATTGATTTCTTCCATGTTTGTGATTGCAGATCCTTGAAGACGACTCTTTCAAGAACCTGGAAAGAAGACTACTACGAACAACATTGGACTACAGGTAAGTCCTTAAACCTCCATTGTAGCTCATTCTGAATTGAATATTATCTAGAGAAAATAGTTTTTGTTTGTCTGTTTGTTGCTAACTATCCATAGGATACTAGGGAGATATGTCTTGTCAGCAAGAACGATTTATCCACCCAACAAAATGGCAACTCAGCTGGGGAATGGATCTTGAACTCTGTTTTCTTTTATCTTTGACTTGTGAAATTATTTTTCTGATTTTAATTGGTTTATACTGGCTTGGGAAATTTATCCCTGTAGAATCCCTGAAAAGTGCTTTAGAATTTTTTATTTTTCTTTCAGTTTTCTAGTCTCCACACTTTTCCTTTAGGAACAGTGCAGTCATCTCCACTATTTTCTTGTGTAAACAGTGCGGTACCGCACATGTTTACACTGAAACCTGCAAACCCTGAGAAATTTTTTGAAAAACTTAAATTTCTCTTTTCTAGATTAGCTTACAAGATTCTCAGTATTTACCCAAACTTGTATTCTCTGTCAAAAGCCTTGTGTGAATTTCTTTCAGCACTTTTACAATCTCATCAGTCTCCATTAAGTTAATTGGGTGTTTTGAGTTTCTTTTTGAGAAATTCTTAATTTTATTTCCTTTGGTCATAACTTCGAGGTTTGTCTCAGTCTCGTAACAATTTTGCATGCGGAGGGCTAAATTGTGTCTGAGTGTTAATCGCCTTTGTGTGTTTTTATTTTTTGGTATTTGGAAATATTACCCAATTTTCTTTACTTGTACTTGATTGGTTCTTTAGATTACATTGGAATCATCTTGTGTCTGAGAATTCTCTTGCATAGATCACATTTTCATAATTATAATTCTCATTTTCAAAATATGAATGAAAAATGTGCATAGATTACATGTGCATACTTTTCAAGTGAATTGTGCATAGATTACAACTGCATAGTTTACATTCTGGAAAAATCAATCGTAGATTTAGGTCAGTTTTTTTATTTGAATTTGCATGCTTTTATGCTTGTTTTAAAAACGTAAAAATTAAAAATTGTTTAGAATTGATTAGTATTAGTTTTTCTTGCTGGAATTAGTGCATTATAGAATTTGCTTTATTTTATCTTATTTATTAATTTTTTCATTGTTGGAAGTGAATTGAAACTCTCTCCTTAATTTAGTTAAGATTCATTGAATTGAAAAGATTACATTATCATATTCGATTGCATTCAGTTTTGGGTCGGGTCATAACACCATTGGTTTCATATCCATTTACCCTTTGAGTAATAACAGCCTAAATAACACAGCGCTTAATAAAATTCATCTAGTGATTTTTACATTTTTAGGGCTCTTTCCACCAATCTAGCTTAGGATTAGTGCTTTGGAATAGGTTGTAGTTAACTTTCCAAAGCAACTAAACAAACAAGTAGTCGATCTTGCGGTAGGAAAATTCAAATAGTAGCATGTATGCTCTGGGAAGCTCCTCCTAAAGGAGTCAAGCATGAGATCATATCTGAACCAGTGGGGTAATCAATCCTTCCTCATTGGGAATGATAGAAGATATACACGTATTAACAATGGTAAACCTCAGATTGACCATTGTCGAGGAGCCTGGGGTCACTTGTCAGTAAACCTTGGATTATGTCAAGGAGACTTCAAGGGGATTGAGCTTTGTTACTCTGCCCTTGCATATGTATCAGATCGTAGACTGTTCCCCTAGGTATATTTGTTCTTGTTGGTGACCTTAGTGGCCATAAACTTTAGGATTATTTTCCAAGGTGACGGTGGAGGGAAGATCCCACTGTACCTAGAGCAGACGTCGACTAGACTCACTTGGACTCTCTGGAGGGTTATCTTCACTCGAGATGGTTTGAGTGGAGAAACTTGCACCAGTCTGTTTCATTAAGCAGGTTGTTGGGGTAATTGTTCCAACCGCCATTTCTGCATTAAAATTCCATGATGTTGGATTTCATCACCAACTAGTTTTTTTTAAGTGTGGGAATCTACTATTTGTGCGTGGTCTGACTCCTAGATTTGATAGCGCGTGTTCATTTGTTTGATTTTACTTTTAGATACCATAGGTGTGAATTGTGAATTTTATTTGTTAAGTGTGAATTGTTAATTGTTAATTTATTTTTAAATTGTTAATAAAACTCACTGAAGTTGAATATAATGGCAACAATTCCAGAATTTATCAACCAAGGAACCCCTCTTAATGAGAATCCTAGTAATTTTCCTTGCTTTGGAAATTCTGGTCCTCCTTATATGGCTACATTTTCATTACCTGGATTTACAATAGGTTTACCAGTATGGTTACTTTCAACTTCGTTGGCCCCAAATACTCCAATTGTTCCCCCTCAACCGAATGCTTCACCTCAATAGAGTTCACCATCTCAACATCACCAACCTCATGTTGACCCTTTACCTTCTTTTCCCAATATGTTTTCCTCCCTTTCTTACTCTTCGCTTGGTAAAAGCCTTGACGCTAGTAACCAGGTGGCTAATAAGAAGAAGAAAGGGAAGAAGAAGAAGAAATATAAGAAAAAATTCAACCAACTAACCATGGCTGTAAGTGTTAGTAGTGTTGAGGAAACCTCCAGCATGCATCGCAAACCCAAATACTCTTGCAAGCTTTGTAAGGGTGACCACTTCCTTATCAATTGTCCTGGTATTCCAAAGGTTTTGGAAGTATGGTCAGAAAAATCACATAAACTTATCGTTGATCCATCAACCAGTGATTGTCAGGTTCCTGGGAAAAAGGGTAAAGTTAGGTTTCCTTGTAGGTTATGCAAAGGGAGTCATCAAACTCACATTTTCCCTCACATGGATGAAGCCTAAAAAATGTTGGAAAACCTTACTGTTCGACAGCGAAAACTTCTAACTGATTACCGTAAACTTTCTCCCAACCTACCATCAACTGACAAAGTGATTGATATAATTCCAAGTACGATCAATCCCACTCTTCCATTGGAGAGTGAAACTCATATCACTCAGGATGATGATCCATTTGTTGATCAAATGGTCGATTCGATTTCACATTCGGTCGATCCCACTCTCCCTGTCGAGAGTGAAATTCATACTGCTCAGGTTCTTCTTGTTACATCAGATTCTTCTACACTAGGGGGCATTTCACATGTTTCTACAAAACCCCCTCCAAGTACAGAGGTCTTTTCCTTTGATTGGAATATACTAACAGAGCCTCGTCTTCCTTCCTCCATCCCTTTCCAAATCATTTTTAAGGCTCGTGGTAAGAATGTGGGCCGCACACATGTAGATGAAGGTGCTTCTATTAGTATTTTATCCTCAACTGCTTGGCAAGCTTTGGGTTCCCCTCAGCTTGTGCCTGTTACACAAAATTTGTCAGCTTTTAACAGAACCATTAGTGAACCCTTAGGGATCCTTCCAAAGTTTCCTATTACCTTGGAAGGTAAAACTATCTGTATTGATCTTATGGTAGTTCGAGGCCCTTTGTATTTCAATTTACTCCTTGGGCGAGACTATGTCTATGCTATGAACGTTGTCATATCGACGCTCTTTTGCGTGATGTCTTTCCCTCACAATGGTAACAGTGTGACTGTAGACCAACTTTCATTCGCTAGTCTTGATTCGACTACCAATAATCTGACACCCCTAAATTTTCCTTATACATAAGTGGTATCTACCCCGCCACGGGTTAATTATGTGGCAAACAGTCCCATGTTTTTAGTTACCGATGCAAGTGAGCCTCTCACTGTTTTCTTGACTTCCTTTGACTTAGATCCGGTAATTAACATCGCAAACCCTATGGGATTTTTTGAACGTGATGTTCTTATCCATTTTGAGTCCCTTGACATGTGTTCCTTCCAGAGAATTGTTCTTCCATCTGATAAATACCTCTTGGAAGCCATGATCGAGGTGTGTCCCTTGACATTTGTTTCTTCCAGTTGGAAGCCATGAATAGGGACCCATGAGGAAAGTTCCTTTTATTGTGTCAACCTCGTTAAAAAATGAAACATGTAGAAGAGGAAAGTTCCTTTTACTGTGTCAACCTCGTTAAAAAATGAATCAGTGGTTTAAGAGGAAAGTTCCTTTTACTGTGTCAACCTCATTAAAAAATGAATCATTGGTTCAAGAGGAAAGTTCCTTTTACTGTGTCAACCTCGTTAAAAAATGAATCAGTGGGTAATGAGGAAAATTCCTTTTACTGTGTCAGCCTCATTAAAAAATGAATCAGTTCATCATGAGGAAAGTTCCTTTTACTGTGTCAACCTCGTTAAAAAATGAAACATGTAGAAGAGGAAAGTTCCTTTTACTGTGTTAACCTCGTCAAAAAATGAATAAGTGGTTTAAGAGGAAAGTTCCTTTTACTGTGTCAACCTCGTTAAAAAATGAATCAGTGGTTCAAGAGGAAATTTCCTTTTACTGTGTCAACTTGTTAAAAAATGAATCAGTGGGTAATGAGGATAATTCCTTTTACTGTGTCAATCTCGTTAAAAAATGAATCAGCTCATCATGAGGATATTTCCTTTTACTGTGTCAACCTCGTTAAAAAATGAAACATGTAGATGAGGAGATTTCCTTTTACTGTGTCAACCTCGTTAAAAAATGAATCAGTGGGTTGAGGAAAGTTCTTTTCCTGTGTCAACCTCATTAAAAAATGAATCAGTAGGTTATGTCGGTAGATTGTATATTGTAGATTGAAGAAAGAGGAAAGTTCCTTTTACTGTGTCAATCTCGTTAAAAAATAAAACATGTAGTTGAGGATAGTTCTTGATACTGTGTCAACCTCGTTAAAAAATGAAACATGTCTTAGATGAGAATGGTTCTTTTCTTGTGTCGACCTCGTTAAAAAATGAAACAGACCCATGAGGATAGTTCTTTTCCTATGTCAACCTCATTAAAAAATGAATCAATAGGTTATGTAGGTAGATTGTAGAGAGTAGATTGATAGATTCCAATGAGGATAGTTCTTTTATTGTGCCAACCTCGTTAAAAAATGAAACATGTAGATGAGGAGAATTCCTCTTACTGTGTCAGCCTCGTTAAAAAATGAATCAAGTCATGAGCATAGTTCTCTTTCTTATGTCAAGCTCGTTAAAAAATGAAACAACATGCCATGAGGATAGTTATTTTCCTGTGTCAACCTCCTTAAAAAATGAAACAGACCTTGACCATGTTCTTTTCCTGTGTCAAGCTCGTTAAAAAATGAAACAAATCCTCTCCTATTTTATTCGAGTCTTTCATTTGATCTCGTAAATGAACCTTCATTCCATTCAGCTATTAGTAACCAGTAGTCTACTTAGTTGAATGAAATGAAGCTTGGGGGGCATGCGCTCTAGCAAGTTACGCTTGGGGGGCATTGAAACTTATCTCAAGCATGAAGTTTCCTTTGTTTCAAGCTTGTGTAAACATGAAACAAACCTTTCTCAAGCATAGTTTCCCTACGTTTCAAGCTTGTGTAAAAATGAAACCACTCTAAGGCAAAATTTTCCTACGTTTCAAGCTTGTGTAAAAATGAAACCACTCTCAAGCATAATTTTTCCTATGTTTCAAGCTTGTATAAAAATGAAACCTATCTTGAGTCCATTTCGGTTATAATTTTCAAGACTCGTTAAACTCATGAAAATCCCGAGCTTCTTTTGCTATTCTTTTCATGCTCGTAAAACGTACATGAAAATGCCGAGTTCTTTCCATCTTTTCCTGCTCATAAATTAAATTGAAATTCGGCCACATGAGTACACTTTTTATCACTTTTTCGAACTCGTTAAAACTTATGAAAAAGCAAAAACCATTAGTACATTTTTATCACTTTTTCGAACTCGTTGAAGCTTATGAAAAAGAGAAAACCATGAGTACATTTTTATCCCTTTTTCGAACTCGTTAAAACTTACGAAAAAGCAAAAATGATGAGTATACTTTTATCACTTTTTCAGGCTCTTGAAAATTACGAAAAATCCAAACCCTAGAGTCCTCTTTTAAGCCCTTTTCAGACTCTCTAAACATGAAAATATTGTCATGTACTTGACTATTCGAACTCATTAAAGGAAATGAACAGTCGTCCCTTCAGTATAAGTTTATCCCTTTTCCAGACTGACATGGACTATTTACGAAAAAGGTATATGTTGACTAATCATTGTCAATAGAGTTCTCTCTCTCATTATTTTATTCTTTTTCGGGCCTGAGTGACTAAATTTACGAAAAAGTACACCCACGGAGTTTTCTTAGGTTTTTTCTTCGGACTCCCTAAAATTGAAAAACATTGAGTTTCTCCTATACTGGACTCGTTAAAACTTAACAGTAAAGGACCTGTCGATTACAAACAAGAACGAACCACTCCTTCTTAGGTTTCAATTTTATACTAAGTTGGACTCATCCAAAGGATGAGCTTATATAACAAACAAATTTTATCCTCCTCAAGCTTGTCAAAAATAAAGAGGTACTTGCTAGAAATGGTGGGGGAAAAGGAGAGAAAACGAATCCATTTGTTACACTTTGTTTAAAATCAGTATACCACTCTTGAACACGACACTTTTTGTCACACTTCTACCTGGGTTAGGAAAATCCTTTGCCTATTAGTTAATCAAACCACATTGAAAGTATTCATTTGGTTTCTGGGTATTAGCTTAGGTAAATTGTCACCAAACCATCTGCATTGTCGTTATGTGTTCAAGAGGACAATTCAAACAAACCATTCATCTCCAAACATTTGTCTCCATTCGTGTTGACCATCCCCAAGTCAGTCCTTGCAAAATATTTCTTCAAAACTTGATCTAATGGTTTCGTGCCGTGGGCTTTCCTACGACAAATCACTTTCTATCAACGACAGCTCATCATCTAGGAAGTTGATCTAGAATCCTTCAGTACCTTGGAATCTACATGCCTTAATGGCAGGTTTCGTGCCTTCGACGATAGGTTGCATCATTGAATTTTGATCGAACGATTCCGTGAGATGTTCGACTTTAGATCATTTATTCACATTTCATGGATTGTACTGAGTACTTTGAGAGCCATTGTCATTATTGATGGTTTCTCTCACACTTATTAACAGTTCACATCATTGACTGGTAAACAAGTGGTTTCTACCATGTTCAACTTCAATGCAATCAATCGCATGGATAGAATCGTACTAGTTCAGGAAGAAAAAATCAAGACCCTGGATCTAGATTCCACCATCCAGGCCGCAAGGAGTTTTATTATTCATTATGTAGTAGACTATTCATAACAGATGGATGCATCCATACTGTGTCTACACTATTGATGTAATATTAAGATCATTTCTGTATCAGAACAAGTTTTAGTTAGTTTTGATCTGAGTATGGGAATGCCTACCTCAGCGATGATATATATATATATATATATATATATATATATATATGTTTGCATTGAATTTTTTTACAGGATTCCGACTTGGATGTCCACAAGCTAATCCTCGAAATGATAAAGCACATCACTCTTCGAATGGTCTCAGACTTCGCACTTTAGGGGGAAATCTGTTACACTAAAATTTGTCACCATGAAGTTTTACTATCTATATTGGTTCATCATTACTCATATATTACTCCCTTAGAATTCTACAACATTCAGTTCCTAAAATCAAGCCTTGAAATTGAGAGAAAAGCTCATAAAAGTCATAAAAACACTTGTACCGCACTTTCTCTTAACATTACCTGCAGTGCCGCACTTATTTGTTCTAAAGCGTGCAGAGCTTATCGCACTTTTTCTTAATTAAAGGTGCAGAGCTTATCGCAATTTTTCTTCATTAAAGGTGTGGACCCCTGTAAAAGGTAAAATGAAGGCAGAAGAAACAGTTAGAAGTCTAGTTGGTCGAATCTGGAAGCTTCTAGAAACAATTATCCGGTGGAAGGTTCACTCCTATCATGTACATTCATTCCTCCATTATGGGAGCCTACCCCTTGGTATGTGGAACTCAATCCCTTTAAAAGAGGATTCTATCCCCTCTTATTTGGAGCTGCAACCTCTTCTCTTTTCCTATAAATAGAAGCCATAGTGTAGCCTCAAAGGGGGTTAGACTTTGAGATTTTTTGAGGAGAAATGATGTAGAAACTTGGACTCTCTTAACTGATCATGATGTGGGAATGATTACACACCCATGTGTATTTTATCTGAGAGAGTGCAAGGCTTGTCAAAGTAGAGGAAACGCCTGTTCCGGACCCCAGAAAGACCTGTACGACATCAAGGCAGACACGGTTGTAAGGCTCTTTCTTCATTCAAAGATAATACAAATGGATCCTGTTTTCTCAATGAGTTATTTAATTAAGTAGCTTGTTTCTTGAATTCCTTGATCATCTTGATAGATATATGATTAGTGAATTAGTTTATACTATGCAGGTGCTATTGATTTCTTCCATGTTTGTGATTGTAGATCCTTGAAGAAGACTCTTTCAAGCAACTAGAAAGAAGACTACTACGAACAACACTGGACTACAGGTAATTCCTTAAACCTCCATTGTAGCTAATTCTGAATTGAATATTATCTAGAGAAAATAGTTTTTATTTGTCTGTTTGTTGCTAGCTATCCGTAGGATACTAGTGAGATTTGTCTTGTCAACAAGAACAATTTATCCGCCCAACAGGATTTTCCATGAAAATGAACAATGCATTGAGGATTCATGAAAAGAATTAGCACATAAATCAAGGAAACAATTCTTATTAGTAATTGGCCCTATTAAAACTATAAAGGAATCCTAAACGAAGAAGGAATTCTATGAGATCTCAATATTCATCACTCTTAGCCTTTTTCAAATTTTATCATGATCTGTTGCAACAATTGGTAGATGTCTGAAGTTTACCTGTAAAAATTTTGGCATCATGGACATTTTCCAGTCCCGCTGCATCCCCACTCCATATCTGCAACCATATAAGGTGCTAAACTTATAGCAGATTACATTAGAAAATTTCTTAGACTATACAATATAATGCAGTAATATAATATTGCAAATTGGTTCTAGAGGCAGAACCTTGGTTGGCATCAAGGGACAATGATGGAATCAGCCATCTGGGATGTGTAGCTTCAAATTTACATGACTAATGTAAACCATTTTTCCTCTAGGTTTTTCCTGGCCAAAGCTTGAATAACAAAAATTTAATAGCATTAACATATATATACCACCTAAAGAAATAGCAGTAGATCTTGCATAAGAAATGAGTTTGATGGCCTTATAAATAAACAAAAAACAAAAGGGTAGGGAACCAAGTATCTTTAGATTAGTATGTCCTAGTCTAAATCAAATATATGTTGGGTTGTGGTCTAGGACCAAATTGGAGCATTTGAAAAATTGATGATCCAGGTTCAAAACCCCAGGGTTTAATCCCTGTGGCACCCTTCAATGGTGGAAGATAGCCTATTTATAAAGTAGATTTTACGTGGAGTTCTATACCCAAAAGGACTTGTAATTTTTATTTCTTTTACAGAAACCACCCATTTTTTGGTAGTTGAAACTCCTATGACATGTGCCCTCGGGGATTTCCATTGGTTTACCATTAGACCCCAGCGCAATCAATAATAAAATGTAAGGCTTAAGGTGAACAAGGGATGCACTTCAGTCTAGGGCCATGAACTCTTTGTGGCATAAGTTCACCCCAACCTTCCTGTGACGACATGACTACTGAAGGAATGAAACCTAGTCAAGGTATTGGGTAAAAACCATAAAGGGACTTAACAATTATAATCAAATATCTCAAACAATGGGGAAAAGCAGGGGATAATGAAAGAGGTCATACCAAGCGGGGGCATGGAAGTGGCCCTGCCTATAGATTTTATGCCTCTTATGTGCTAGTCCACATGACACGACCCCATTATCTTCATCCTCCTCATCATACTCAGTGTGGAAAGCTACAACATTCCTTGGAATTGAACTCGATTATATTGCTTCTTTCGTGTTCAACTTCAGTCCATAGATATATTGCTTCTCTTGCACACAACAAGCATTGGTTCCCAACAGATCACATTTCAACCTCCAATCCATAATTCATCTGATATCAATCATAGTTAGCCCTATTCATGATTCTCTCATTACTTGTCGTTCAACTTCTAATGATTAGTGCAATATGACTCAGCATCAGAAATGACACGACTAAGCCTCGTCAGGACACTACCATAGACCCAAAATGATATTCCGCAGCAACCTCTGGATTAACTAACGGAAAATGAGTACTATAAGTTTTGTATCGCCCATATAATATATATTGATTGCCATAAACGTTATATTTATGCCATCCGTAGTTTTCGCACTAAATGTGAGTATAAAATAATCTAGCCTGTGCACATGGTCGAGAACTCATTCCATAACATCCCACAAAAACTGGGTTTCCAAGGTCCTTCCTTGGGCTACATGATTATACAGGACCTCAGATCTCATAAAAGCATGGATTCAGTCCACAACCTACTCCAATGCGGTCGAAGAAACGGAAGGGTCGAGTCATGGAAAACACATTCAACATTCAGGTTCATGGTGAGTCGGGTTCCTTAGGGCATCAGGCAGTTCGGTGGGGTTGAGTCGTGTTCAACCCAAGTCTATGTGTAGAATAGTGACATTGCATTCGAAAGAGTGATTCGGGTGACAGATAGTTTCTGGGTCGAGTCGAGCAATGCACAAAGAGCTGGAGTAATCACACATTTCCACTTGTTTCAGCTCCTGAAGGGTGTATTTTTTGCAGGCGGGGATAGGGAGGCTGGGGTGAAGGGTGAAATTTTATTGAGGCAAGAATTGGAATTAAAATAAAAAATTAAATGTAAACAATAATATTTAAAAAAAAATTATATATAGTATTAAATTAAAAATTGAATATAAATAAATAAGATATTAAGGTGTATATAACTTATTTAATATGTAAAACTTACAACTTTCCACACACACGACCCGACCTGACCCAAACACATTTCCTTTGGCGCCCTCACATGGCACGACCTGACCCACCCGAACTAAGGCACAAGGGAGAAAACGACAAACGGGTTGCACGAACGTGCACATTAAGGGACACTAGTGGTCACAACTTAGCATTTTTTATACGGCCTCCCTCACATGACCTGACCCGACCCGACCCGAATGCGTTTCATGGGCGCCCTCACACGGCACAACCCGACCTTCCCAAATGAAGGCACAAAGGAGAAAATAGAAAATGGGTCGCAAGAACGTGCACAAGGCACACGCGCGGTCACAACCTAGCTTTTTTAATACGACCACCCTCACACAACTCGACCTGACCTGACCCGAACATTTTTCCTTGGGCGCCCTCACACGGCACGACCCAACCTGCCCGAACGAAGGCACAAGGGAGATAACAACAAATGAATCGCATGAACACGCACAAAGCACACGGGTAGTCACAACTTAGAATTTTTATACGACCGCCCTCACAGGACCTGAACCGAACCAACCCAAATGCATTTCCTTGGGTGCCCTCATAATGCATGACCTAACCCGACCTGACCTGAATGCGTTTCCTTGGGCACCCTCACATGACCCGACCCTACCCAACCCGCCTGAATTAAGGCACAAGGCAGCAAACGGAAAATGGGTCATACGAACTTGCAAAATACACACGGGCAGTCACAACTTAGCATTTTTTATACGGCCTTCCTCACACAACCTGAGCCGAATGTGTTTCCTTAATGGTTCCCTCACATGGTACGACCCGACCCGAACCGAATGCGTTTCCTGGGCGCCCTCACACGACCCTACCCGACCCGCCCGAACGAAAGCACATTGGAGCAAAAGGAAAACGGGTCCCACGAGTGTGCACCACAGGGCACACAGGTGGTCACAACTTAGCATTTTTTATAGGAACGTCCTTACGCGACTCGACCCGAATGCTTTTTATTCCTTGGGCGCCCTCACATGGCACGAACCGACCCGCCCGAACAAAGGCACGAGGGAGCGAACGGAAAAAGGGTCACACGAACGTGCACAAGGCACACGGGCGGTCAGAACTTAGCATTTTTAACACGACTGCCCTCACACAACCTGACCCTACCTGCCTGAACACATGACCCAAACGAAGGCAGGAGGGAGAAATTGGAAAACGGGCTGCACGAACGTGAAAAAGGCACACAAGTGGTCACAAATTAGCATTTTTAACATGGTCCCCTTACACAACATGACCCGACCTGACTCACCTGAGTGCACGGCCCGACCTACCCAAACACACGACCTGACCCACCCGAATGCACGACTCGAATGGAACGACCTGACCTAATCGAACACACGACCGGACCCACCCGAATGCATGACCCGAATGACATGGCCCGACCCACCCAAACACATGACCAGACCCACCTAAGAGCAGGACTTGACCCACCCAAATAGCACAACCTGACCCGCCTAAATGCACGACCCGAATGAAGGCTCGTGGGAGAAAATGACAAACGGGCCTCCTGAATGTGCACAAGGAACATGAGCAATCACCAATTAGTATTTTTGACATGACTTCCCTCACAATACACGACTGCACCCCACCCACCTAAACGTGCTTCCTTGGGCGCCCTCACACGGGTGAAGCACTGGCACCACTACCACTTCGTGACAGACAATATCAGAGCTCGATTCAGAGTGATTTGAGCTTTGTTGAATATTGAAGATTGAAGAAGGAATAAAACGATAAGGTTTCAGTTGGTATCGAAGATTGGACATTATATTGGTTGGTCTTACTGAAACATTGGCAGGGGAAAGACATTGGTCAGGGTCGAAGCTGCATAACAAGGCATGGAAAGTTGGGAAGAATGTCAAGGGAGAATTTTTCAAACCTTGTACAAGTTGAGGCATATGAAAGAAGATCACCCACGGATTCATGTTGAACTTGAAGTCTTGGAGGAGAATTTTGAAGTAGAGCTTCTTCGACTTGGTTGGGCAATGAAGCAGGATGGAGCTACAGACTTCGATGAAGAAGAAGAAACCAAGACATGTGAAGAAGAGGATGTTGTGGATGAGTCAATGATATAGGAATAACTTGATGAACACATTGGACCGAGATCGTGCACTTTGCAGACATTGATGATGAAGGACACTTATATGGGTTACGGGTTAGGGGTTAATGGAATTAGGGTTTAGGGGGTTAAATCGGTTAGGGTTATGAAATAGAGCCTTAGAATAATAGGGAGGTTCAAATATATTAGATCCTTTCATTGATAAATTTGGTTTCTTAGGTTACAATGCAGTCTAAGTAATGGCTCATTTTGTTCATACTTCATTCTGAAATGTTGGAGGTGTTTTATTTTATAGATTATATTAAGCTACCTAGTGCCCCAACATGACTTGATAACAATGGAGACTTGTTTGCTTCTATTTTGAGTTGTTTTTGGAAGGCATCGATGTTGCTTTTTTCATAAAGGAAAGCAACATTGATGCAGGTTGTTTACCGTTGTTTGTAATCAAGAAAAATCCAACCAAACTCTAATTTTGTCCACCAGAAAAAATGTCTACCATACCTTAATTTTACAAGCCCGTGCATGCTTGATAAATTTGAAATCACACACTTATGTTCTAGAAATTCACCATTGGCTGACCCACAACCTTGGAAAAACTTTGGCACTTTTGTTCAAACTATATTTTTAGGGAATCAAAGAGCCAATTGTAATTTTATTCTCATTTGTGGATTCATGCATGGTACTACTATTCACATAATTTATTTAATTCAATTGATTGAAATCACTTATATTTGTTTTATCAATTTATCATCTTTATTTGAGAGTGGAACTATTGTTGTACTATTGTTAATTGATAGTTATTTTTCATACTTACAAATTGAGTCAGTGAATACATTTTGTATGAATTTTGTGGTTGATATATCATCATCTAGATATTTATATTAATGATATGTTATCTGTAGTTTCCCTTTATAAGGGTTTTTTAGACATGTGAACTATTTCTCTTTTTTAAACAAAAACTTTCAGAAGTTCATACACTTCTCATTTTTCTCCCGAGATAGATTGGTTTTAGACTATATTAATATTTTTTCATTTTTGCAATTAGAATGGTGTTAACTTAGATTTTGGAAAATCTTTCATGTCTTTTATCAAGGAGAAAAACACCTAAATCAGAATCGGGTCCACATAACAGCGAGACTTTCCATCCCAAACCAAAATAGGTTTGGTTTGGGACTTTGATAAGGAAATTTCACCTATTGTTGGCTTGGATGACATCCAAACATCAACAACGTGATAAAGGTGAATAAAATGAATGGACAAAAGGGAATTAGGTGATTTCGATTTAAATCCTTGTAGTGGTTCAAATCGTGTGAGGCATATGTAATCATACATAAGGATTACAAATTTTATGTTTAAATTGGTGAATATTACATCAAAGTGTCAAAATAATAATAACAGGTAATGCTAGATCTGAGACTTTTGTGATCCATAGATTAGACAAATATCTTTCTAGATTAATCACATCATTAGGATTGTGTTGATGTTTTGAACCAACTAATGTCATTCATCATCAGGACAAGGTGAAAAGCTAATCAATCTTATTGAATAAATAGTGTGGATGCATCATTGCCCGGTATTAGCCGAAGAAAACTAGCCATTAAAAACTACCCGCTTAAGACTAGGCATTTAAAAACTAGTCGTTAATGAATTAGTTAATTAGTTAATTAAAATTATTAAGTGATTAATAAATATTGACCTAATAGATAAAAAATAAAAATAAAAATAAAAATTATTATGTAATATTTAATTAAAGTTTTTAAATTGATTAAATAAAATTTTATTTTAATAAATATTATAATAAAAATTATGTAACATTTAATTGATTAATAAATATTAAAATAATTGATAAAAAAAAATAATAATTTAAAAATTATTATGAAGAATTTATGACAGGGGGGTTATACATAATTAAAAATATATAAAGGGTAATATATAATAATACAAACCTAAAGAATATATAAGACAAAATGTAGGGAAATAGAAGACTAGACAAAAGAAAAGAAGTGGGGGGAATGAAAAGAAGAAAAGGAAGACCAGGAGAAATATTTAAAATATATGATGTAATATTTAATTAATTAATAAATATTAAAATAATAATAAAAAATTTAGAGAGGTAAAAATCCATGTAAGAACTTCAAGATTTTGATGTGAATGCTTAAGTTAGATGAATATGTAGAAATAGAATTTTCTTACAATATTTATCATCCTTTATGCAAATTCTGGTTTGAGAAGATGTAATTATGAGCAAAGGAATTAACACTTTGTAACTTGAGTGATTGTATTGAAAGAGATTGATTATTTTGGATAGAAAATCATGGACTAGAGGTGATAGGAATTATGGTAACAAATAGACATTTCTATGACAACTGTTAACCTTTAAAATGACCAATTTTTTATCATTGATATAGATTATTGAACTTTGTAACATAGAGTTGGTTGTTAAAAATATTTGTTGGCTAACTAGAGAAAAATATAGATTTTGCTACAGGAACAAAGATATTTCTCTCATTAACAATTATTCAAAAATTATAGAAAAGGATGTAGTTGTTGTTAATACACCATATAGTCTTCATCCATAACCCATCACGTACAATTTTTTCCATATGAATAAATTATTTTGCATAAAATTGATCCCAAATAAGGTACTAAGGTTGAAGGGACAAGATTTGTTGGAAGGAGGGCCTTAGATAATCCCACATCACCCAAAACGAGCACCAAAAAAAATGTTTTGAAGAACTATTCAAGAAAGATTGAACTAACATTTTTATGTAGAATTTATTGTGATATGTTGCAGCTAGAACCCTATTTTTCAATCAAAGTTCTTTTCTATCAGTGTTAATGCCATGGTTTTCACAGTTAGAATTATTGTTTCCCTTTACTATTCTATAATTTTTTTATTCCTCTATACTATCCTACTTCATTTGGTAAAATAAACCCTTCCATCAAGTCTAACAGAACTTCCAATGTATTTATTTGTGAAATAGGATCTCAATTAAACTGATATCCAAATAAAAAACATGTACCTTCATGAATTTCAAGATATGAGAGGATAGCTACTCATATGCATTTGGTGGCATGAAATGTCAAAAAGTGGAGTGATATTGTGGCTTAATGACTAATTGGAACCAATTTTCAATGTAGTCTTTGTATCCTTGGCTTCCTTTAATTGTCATACCATGATTTTTTTCGAAAAGTTGTGCATGACACTCTTAAATGCACACGATATCTGATGATCATTAGGGGAATTTTGAGGTCTAAAATGGGTCTCCTAAGAAAAATGTACAACAAAAATAAACTTTATAATAACCAATAGGATTCAAGATGGTGATGTCAACCATGGGGGATGATTCACCATTTTTTAAATCAAAGGTTAAAAATATTAAAAAATAATAAAATAATAAAACTACTTTTTCAACTCGTATTTTCAACTTATCTCCCAAAGTTTTTACTCAAATTTCGAGCGGGAGTACTCATTGGATGCAAAATTTAATTCCTCATGCAAGGAGTACCCATGTTGCATACTTTCGATGAACCCTGCTACGCGAAAAATGAGAAATACATAAAAAACGTGATTGTAATCACGTTTTTCATGTATTTCTCATTTATCGTGTATCAAGACCCATCGAAAGTATCCAACATGGGTACTCCTTGAATGAGGAATTAAATTTTGCATCCAACAAGTACTCCCACTTGAAATTTGAGTGAAAACTTTGGGAAATAAGTTGAAAATATGAGTTGAAAAAGTAGTTTTTTATTTTTATTTTTTCAAGGAGAGCCAAGCTCACCAAGTCCTCATCATCAACATTCACCCCACACTTCCCAGCTCATCCCTGCATTGGACGAACTTCATGAAGAATTTGGGCATACTGTCGCCTTTCTCCATTTTTATGTTTCTGAGTTTATCCTTGAGCGCCAACTTCCTCTGGTCGCTCTGTAGAAATTTGAATAACTGATATATTATTCACCGAGATTCTCCTGATCACACACTATTTTAGCTTCATGCACAATACATAATCTCTTCTACCATTGATCATCACATGCGGAAATAAAATCAATTGCATGCACACATTAAAACCACAAACAATCACACATATGAACACAGTATTTAATGGTAAAGCTTAAAGTTGAAAACCCCAACTATCTGTATATTATATGTCATGGGGATCATGTAACAATCATAGTACAAAGCTCCTCACAAGCTCTCAAGACAACCTCCAATTGCTACACACTATCAAGCCAGTTCCAAAGAAAACACATGCTCCACCTTTTGCCACTGATAGCGCCATTACAGAATCAATGCTATGGGATGGCCTGTTAAATAACATAAAACTATCCGCTTTGTGATCAGCGTTAACTTCATGTTCTTCTCTGTTCATCAGGTTGTTGTACAGCAACTCGTATAGTCAGCTAACCGATAGTTAACTATTTTTCACTTATTTCGCACTCGGTCTCCATCGGAACCGTCCATGCACTAAAATTAACCGATGTATTCTTTAGTTGATTAATGAGTTTATAATTAGTGAATTAATTAATAATTAATTCACACCACTCTCACTAATTGTATCAATCAGTTAAACTAGATACAAATAGCTCAACTATGTTTAGATTAGTTAAACTCAACACAACTCCATTAACTTCCTCAATCAACTCCACCAAACTCTGTCACATGAGTTCTAACTGAAGTATCCATGCAATAGCTCCACATAACCCTCAGGAATAGCGTAATTCCTTCTGTCAGCTCCTGTGCCACATCTGTGCACTTAACTGAAGTGCTCCAAGAGAATAAGATAATGTTTAGAGTCTAAATAATATTAAGAGCTAATAATATTCGACATATCTATTTTTAGACTGGAAATCTAAAAATAGATTCCGCCCAATATGTCTAAAAATAGAAGTCCATCTATTTTTTCCGACTTGACCAACCATCCACAAATAGTATCCTGCAACTCATAGAACATGATCCATATGTCTAAAAATAGACATAGTCTAAAAATAGACTTTGCGCCAAAAATAGCCTGCGGGCCCACTTAGTGAAGGCGACTTTTTTCCACTAAGCTCATCATCTTGTTGCAATCTCATCGCGTTTGCATGTAGATCAGCCGATTGTGAATTAATTGGCTTAATTCAATTTGATCTCTCACTAGTGTATCATCATAACTATCATAACTGAGGTTTGAATCCACTTAACCGGCGCAACCATTACACCAGACCAACTCATGCACCAAGGTACTCGCTTAACCATAACAAATCCAGAATTACTTTGCATGTCCCACCAACTAACCTCTATCTTAAAACCCACTAGTTAACTAAATTTATCACTTTCAGTTAACTCATTCAAGTCCACATCGAGAGTAGATTACATTTTAATGTTCATCTTAATTAAGAGATAATAAAAATAGACATGCACTCAAAAATAGCACTATTGTCCCCACCCTAGTCTGGGTGCTTAATGCACTAGGCTTGGGTGCTTAATCTTCTTGGTGAATCTCAACACAAAATTCAAGGCTATAGAAATCCATTTATCATTTATTTTTTATTAATAAACCCTTTGAGTATAATTTTTTGCATTTGTTATATTAATGTTTTACATTAGGAAAATATATTATTTTATTTTT
This sequence comes from Pinus albicaulis, assembly GCA_034641835.2. NCBI lineage: Eukaryota > Viridiplantae > Streptophyta > Pinopsida > Pinales > Pinaceae > Pinus > Pinus albicaulis. The sequence goes on from JAXQQM020066896.1 coordinate 24,257, forward strand.
TTAATTATTGAAATTCGTTTATGTACAATGTTATTGATAGATAGATTTGAAAAGTTCTTGGAAAATTACAAAATAAGCTCCATTTTTTTTTTTTTTTACAAACTTTGGATTATATATAAAAATAATAATAATTAAAAAAAAAAACAACAAAAAATAATAAATTAAGAGTTAGGGCTAAGCTAGATTTAACATGTTTTCTTTCTAACATGACAAGATAATTATTCTTAAGAAGATTTTGTAAGTTTAAATCAATTTTATTTTCAAAATTCCTATTGCAAGAATAAAATATTTATTAAAATCACAAAAATAATATATTTTTTTCTAAGTCATTATACTAGAATGTTCCCATCCAATGAGCCAGTAAATGTAAATTGACGTTGAGGTTGTAGATGCTCCTTTAGACTATACTACATCTTGATAGATTATAGTTATATGTATACCAGGGAGGCGGTTGAGTTATAAAATTTAAAATTTCATAAAATTTAAAAATAGATATTATTTTTATTTTTATTATTAAATTTATATTTATATTTTTTATTTTTTTAATAATGATAAATATATATTATTAATAGAAAATATAATATTATTTTATAATAATTAAATTAATAAATAAATTTAATTACTATTATAATTTTATATATTTTTTGAATGTATATTTTGATTTCTCTAATATTATAAAATTATTTTTTATTTTTTATTTTTTAAATATTTAATGTTTAAATAATTTTTTACAATATAAGTAATATTTCTAATCCATTAATTCAATTAAAAATAAATAACTTACATGAATAAAAACTTTTAAGAGTGAATTCTTTGAAAAACTTATTCAAAATAAAACAACTTATGATCAATAAATTTTTAAGCTTTTTCGAACAAAAAAACAACTTCTGATTTATAATTTCCTTAAACCAATAACATTATGTAAACCTTAAATTTATTTTGAAAAAACTTAAATTTCTGATTAACCAATTTAAATTTTTAAAAACTTAAAAACTCTTCAGAACTTATCACATCTAACCAATTAAAATCAATTGAGACTTTGAAATTCCTAAAATATACTCTCCATTTTCGCGATAGAAAGGCATTCTAACCAGTGTTTCAATATTGACAGATTTGTTAGAAGTCATTGCCAAATTTGAGCGTAGGGGAGAGGCGTCAGTCGCTGAACACCTCAGCGCTGACTGGACCCGGGCCACGTCAACCGATGCCACCGCATGTACGACAGGTGCTGGCTCGCATGGCTTTCACGTGCCGGTCATGTGCAGCCGGTCACGCGGTCGAACAACCGGTCCAGCCGGTCTACTCCCGCCCTTTTCTGGAGCCTGGTCGACAAAGTGTTGTTTTTTGGTCCGGGTCTGGTTGCTATCTGTTGCATTCTCCGTTTGTTGCGATGCTTGGCTCCAATGCCCGACGCCTCCGCCGCCACTGTCCGCGCGCTCCCTCCTTGGCGATGGCGCCGCTGCTCTCATGGGTGGAGCTCCCCTGGTCCTGGTTCGGCTGCAACAGCATTGCAATCGTGGGTGGTGGAAAATCGTTCCCTGTTCAACCTCGCTTACCTGGTGGTTTAACCTCGGCGGTTTGGTTGTTTTTCTTCGGCACTGTGTGGTTATGGGTCGGCTGTTTGCTATTTATGCTTGGCGAGGTTTTATCATGCCTCGGCCCTGTAGTTGGTTTACCTTCGCCCTGTCGTAATTTTATTCGGCTCTGTAGTTGTTTAACTTTGCTCGGCGTAGTAGTGGTTTTAGTTCGGCTCTGTGGTGGTTTTTCTAGGCTCTGTGGAGGTTTTTATCGGCTCTGTGGTGGTGCGTTTTTCAGCTCGTGCTTTCAGGTGCGTAAGGGGGTTTTTTTTTTGAAGTGTTTTGCATTTTTTTTTAATGTTGGTGCTTTCTGAATGATTGTGTTTTTCTTTTTTTGCAGGTCAGTGGAGAAGGCAAGGACAATGCAATGCAGGACTCTGTGGAATGAAGGAGGAGGCCTGGAGGGATAGGAGTTTTAAGGTAGGACTCTGTCCTACCAGTCATATCTATGTGTTTGTAAACACATTTAACCTTAAGGAGATGTTCTCTTTTGAGTGGTTTTACAGTGTTTGATTGGAATGTAGGGTTTTGGGTTTTACAGTGTTTGATTGGAATGTAGGGTTTTGGGTTTTGGGTTCTCTTTAGTGTTTGATTGGAATTGAATGCCGGCCCAATTGGGACTGAAATTTGTTCTTTTAGGTCATGTTGACTAAATGTCGCTGGGCTCAAAGACTTCACTATTTTGTCTGGGACCTTCGTTGTGCATGGTTTGGATGAATTGCTTGCGTCAGAGATTGTGGTAATGATTAAACAACCTGTTGTTGCATTATGTGTGAATTTGATCTTGGACCCTTATTGCTCGTATGTGGACATGCGTTTTTGTGTAAGCTATACTCTCTCTCAATCTTAATTTGTTTGGAGAGGAGCTACAAGAGAACAGTAAATTAAGATGTCTGTGGTCTGTAAAGAAATCCAGATTAATGTTAGAGTATTTTGTCTGGGACCTTCGTTGTGCATGGTTTGGATGACTTGCTTGCGTCAGAGATTGTGGTAATGATTAAATATATTGTTGTTGCAATATGTGTGGAATTTGATCTTTGAATCTTATTGCCTGTATGTGGACATGCGATTTTGTTATCCTTTTTCCTTTCCTTCTTTTAATGTGAATCTACAACATATAGGAGACTGTTTAGAGTATTTCTGGTTGCTAACTAGAGTTTTGCCCTGTTTTAAGATTAAAAGATTCAATTACGTCTACAATTCCTGTTAGATATAGGATGAAGGTTACTACTCTAAGCCGCAATTTTATGGGAGACCCGCCAGCTCAAGCTTTTGTATATATATAATTATACATGAATTGAATTGGATGCCGGCCCAATTGGGACTGAAATTTGTTCTTTTAGGTCATGTTGACTAAATGTTGCTGGGCTCAAAGACTTCACTATTTTGTCTGGGACCTTCGTTGTGCATGGTTTGGATGAATTTCTTGCGTCAGAGATTGTGGTAATGATTAAATATATTGTTGTTGTATTATGTGAATTTGATCTTTGACCCTTATTGCCCGTATGTGGACATGCGCTTTTGTGTAAGCTTATATTCTCTCTCAAACTTAATTTGATCGGAGCTTCATGCTTAAGTCGTATAATGCTATGTTTTATCAATATTACAACACGATAGAGAATGCTAGAGTATTTCGAATTTGATCTTAGAGTCAGTGGGCAATGTTTACTATGAGGTAATCAGTGAAATTTAGACGATAGATATAGCTATATTTCTCGATCATCATGCTTATTACATAATGCTATGTTTTATCAATAGTTACAAATAATGTAGAAGACTGTTTAGAGTATTTATGGAATTTGATCTTTTAGGAGTCATAATGTTTACTATGAGGTAATCAGCTTCAAAGTATCGTATAGATATAGCGTATCGTATAGATATAGCTTATACTTTGACTGAGCTTCATGCTTATTACAGATAATGCTACGTTTTATCAATAGTTACAACACGTATAGGAGATTGTTTAGAGTATTTATGGAATTTGATCTTTTAGGAGTCATAATGTTTACTATGAGGTAATCAGCTTCAAAGTATCGTATAGATATAGCTTATACTTTGACTGAGCTTCATGCTTATTACAGATAATGCTACGTTTTATCAATAGTTACAACACGTATAGGAGACTGTTTAGAGTATTTCTGGAATTTGGTCTTTTAGGAGTCATAATGTTTACTATGAGGTAATCAGCTTCAAAGTATCGTATAGATATAGCTTATACTTTGACTGAGCTTCATGCTTATTACAGATAATGCTATGTTTTATCAATAGTTACAACACGTATAGGAGACTATTTAGAGTATTTCTGGAATTTGATTCAATTACGTCTACAATTCCTGTTAGATATATGATGAAGGTTATTACTCTAAGCCGCAATTTTATGGGAGACCCGCCAGCTCAAGCTTTTGTATATATATAATTATACATGAATTGAATTGGATGTCGGCCCAATTGGGACTAAAATTTTTTCTTTTAGGTCATGTTGACTAAATGTTGCTGGGCTCAAAGACTTCACTATTTTGTCTGGGACCTTCGTTGTGCATGGTTTGGATGAATTTCTTGCGTCAGAGATTGTGGTAATGATTAAATATATTGTTGTTGCATTATGTGTGGAATTTCATCTTTGACCCTTATTGCCTGTATGTGGACATGCGTTTTTCTGTAAGCTATATTCTCTCTCAATCTTAATTTGTTTGGAGAGGAGCTACAAGAGAACAATAAATTAAGATGTCTGTGGTCTGTAAGCTCTATGAGTGCCATGATGCTATGAAAAAGAGATAACATACATGATTTGATTACGTAATTACACTCATGCAATACTACTGATAAGTAACCTATGAGATATAAAATCAAAGTAGTGAATGATTACCATTGGGATCCACATAGATAAGATCAGTAATCAAAAGGATACTGCAAATGTAACCCTTACTACAAGGTTTTTATGGTTATACTAGTAGTGCCAACTTATATCCTATAAGCTTTAATACAGAAGCTTAGTTGCATGTTTCAACCAGTGTACTTACATCCTCATTACGAGCTATACACTAATCATTACATAGTATCCAATACTTATGGCATTATATAGAGGTATAAACACTAGTATCTAGTTATCCTTACAAGGGTGTAATAGTGTCAATTATTATGAAGATTCTGGAAAGAGCTATACACTATCATTACCATACCTTATATGTGCTCTACTTTATACAAGTGATTACACTGATGTTTACATTATGTCATTGTGTAAGATCCATATACACTGATTACAAATGTTACAAGGGTTGTACAGCTCAGCTTATACTACAATGTAAGCAGTAACAATGGGACCTGATCTGGTTATACAATGCTTATAACTTATAAGGCATACATGTTACAAGGAGTCATAATGTTTACTATGAGGTAATCAGCTTCAAAGTATTGTATAGATATAGCTTATACTTTGACTGAGCTTCATGCTTATTACAGATAATGTTATGTTTTATCAATAGTTACAACACATATAGGAGAATGTTTAGAGTATTTCTGGTTGCTAACTAGAGTTTTTCCCTGTTTTAAGATTAAAAGATTCAATTACGTCTACAATTCCTGTTAGATATATGATGAAGGTTATTACTCTAAGCCGCAATTTTATGGGAGACCCGCTAGCTCAAGCTTTTGTATATATATAATTATACATGAATTGAATTGGATGCCGGCCCAATTGGGACTGAAATTTGTTCTTTTAGGTCATGTTGACTAAATGTTGAATCTATTCTGTTAGCTATTTGAATCTTAATGTACAATCGTGTCTGCAACACGAGTGTTTTAGAAGAGCCCCATAATTTAATTTCTATTCTTGTAGATATTGCTACATTGAGTTGGTTTAAGCATATCTTATATAAAAAAAATTTGCTAAGTGGAAGATTTAACTTTGATATGTAGGAATCATGAACTGTTTGATATATAACTTCATAAAAATGTTTGATATATAACTTCAACAGATTAACAAACTTGTAGGATTTAGAAATTGTTTGATATGTAGGAATTATAAACTGTTTGATATATAACTTCATACAAAATCTGATATAGGCTATAAGGCTATAACTTCAACAGATTAACAAACTTGTAGGATTTAGAAACTGTTTGATATGTAGGAATTATAAACTGTTTGATATATAACTTCATACACAATCTGATATAGGCTATAAGGCTATAACTTCAACAGATTAACAAACTTGGGGGATTTAGACACTGTTTCATACATACTAATTTGAAAATGTTTGTAGCTTCCCAAACATCCATGGATGCTATCATTAGCAAACCTATTTGATCCTTACCAAAATCACAGTGTCTTGTAGTTACAAAAATTAAGTCATGGCACATCTATGCTTGATGGCTTCCATTTCCTGCGTTGCCCAAGTATGGTGGACTGCCCAACATTGGATGATTAGGATGTGCCTGAATGTTGGCATATGGTTGACTCCAATTTGCTCCATGTAGCCATGGTGGGACTGAGTAGCCCAAGTGTCCACTTGTGTTACTAACCCCAACACTGACTGCAGGTGTCATATAAACAAAATTAGGATTCAAACCTGCACTGGTAGGGGTATAAGAGGTGGGCCTAACCCCTGCCTGATAGCTAGGGACTTGGATGTTAATCAGGTCTTGGAATGATGGTGTCTGCTCTGCAATGTGGTCCAGCGTGTTAGACATCAAACTATTTGCCTCAAACTGTCTTGAACCATGTTCTTCTCTGCTTGTCACCCCTTGTCCTTTTTCCAACTCTTGCTGAACCTTTCTTGCCTCTCTCTGTTGCCTTGCCAATTGCTTTTGATGTTCCTTATCTTCCCTTGCTTTTTGTCTTTCCAACCTTTCCTTTGCTCGAGATTCTGCTGTTGCAATCCTTGCAACCCTCTTTTCATTGGCTAACTCCTTCTTTCTCTTTTTAGCTTCCTGAATTTCATTCTTTTTACGTTTAGACTCGAACATTAAATTCATACAGTCTTCAGATGTGAGCAATTGTGAACTCCTCCCTAAATGAAGATAATCTGAGGCTGAGTTCCTTGATGAGGCCTTCACTCTCTCTACTGGTAGCTTTAGGAATGCACCAAGTAATCTCTGCTTTTCCAGACTTGCCTGCTGGATTTCATCTTCTGGGACAACTGAATGGCCCCCATTGTTGTCTTCTTCAGGTACTTCATGCTGAATAGGCTCCTCTTCTAGTGATCCATTGTCCACAAAATAATGAACAAGTTCGGTGTTCAACCCTGATGGTTGTGAAGGCATGTCCATGCTTTCATCCTCATTGGTGGATGTTACATTATTTCCAGTGATATTCATCATGGCCTCTGCCAACCATGATGGTGCACTTACTTGGGTTGGCATGGTCAATTGCTCATTGTCATCTGCATCAGTGGGTGTCACAGCCTCATTGATATTGTTAGTTGGTTCATCACTGAACTGTGTCTCACTGACATGCTCAACATCATCACCACCACAGAACAACCCTTCAGAAAGGGACATTATACCTTCAGCAGCAGCTACATCTTCTTGGGCACCAACATGCTCTTCTAAATTCTCTGCTTCTTGACCTTCCACTTCAAATGCTTGGCTACATGTGGTATCATGCATAAGAGCATCATAATTGAGTGGCCATATACCAGTCCTCCTAAATCCAGCCTTGATATTAGAAGGTGTGAGAGCCCTTTTAAATGCTTTGCTAGCAAGCTCAGCTAGCTCAAACCTCTTTACTTCCACCCCTGGGTTCTTTGCTATCCATGAAGCTCGCTCGACCCTGAAATAGTTCTTGAAAGGCCCAAACACGCTCACATCAAGGGGCTGCAATCTGTGAGTAGTATGAGCCGGCAATGTTAACAGGTCAATGCCCAACTTATTGGCCTCCTCGATTGTTTGCATAGCCATGTGGCTTCCATGGCCATCTAAAATGATCAAGTGCCTATTTTCAGGCGAGACACCACCCGGTACAGAAGCAGCAAAGTGGCAAAGCCAATTTAGGAATAGTTCCTTTGTCATCCATGCATGTGGATGTGCAGCCATGCATGCCCCCGGTTCACAATTCTGTATGTAATTTTTTAGTTGAGTTTTACCTTTAAATAGATAAAATCCTAGTATAGATGAGCCAATTGCATTGACACAGGCAAGAATTGTGATCCACTCCCTGCTCTTAGGCAATATCTTAGGCACATTTCTACTCCCTCTCTTTGCAATTACCCACATACCACAATTTCTTCCTGCCTGTAAGCCTGTCTCATCGCAGTTCCATATGTGGTCTGGGGCATATGAGTGCTGGTCATATGCAGCAGAAAGAGTGTTATAGAACTTGGAAACAATTGCAGGGCGTAGATTTAAAGCCCAGTCTCTGTCAAGGCCCTTTGCTGTACGTAACACAAGGTCTGGATGCCTCTTTTTAAACCCACTCCACCATGACTTACCAGGAAAACCATCTTTAAAGGGGTTTGGCCTCCCTTGACATATTTGAGCTACAGTGGATTTAAGTTGGATAAGGTCTAATCCATGTCCCAATAGGGCCATCTCCTTACACCACTCCACCACCTCATCTTCCTCCTCTTCAGTCATGACTGTAACAGGCCCTCTGCGCTTTGTATTAGTCAACCCATTTATCCAATAATGTATGTTTGAGGCAGAAATACCATGTTTTTTTGCTGATGCACGGATTGAATATCCCTTAAACTCGATGTCATCAATTGCAGCAAGCATGTCTTCCTTCGTCCAGCCTCTGATTGCACTGATTTTCTTTGTTGAAATTGCACCTTTTATTGTGGTCGAAGGTGGTTCTGTGGCTGATGGTGGGCTGGGATGATCTGCAACCACAAGGTCCTTTTCAACTACATTACTAGGAGCAATGGGAGCATTGACATCATCATCTGATGAACTGCTCCGCAGTTGGGCCCCCCTTCTCCCTCGCCTCCTGTTCCTTATCCGATCTGCAACAGAAACTCTTGGCATGGCTACAACTTGCAATTTCCAACATCGTTAAGAAATTTGATAAGTATTACAGCACAACTGTATAGAGTAAACTATAATTATGTATGAATTCCAAAATTTCTGCTAATAACATGAAATCTTTCAGTTGTTTGTTGTGAATTAATTCGCATTGAAGTATTACTTGTCAATTATGTATTACTTGTAATATCAACATCAGAAAGATATGTGATACCTACATGGCTATTAGCTACATGGACTTGTCTAAAATCAGTAAGTGCCTGTTTTAAAATGGACTTATATTTGGACATGGACTGTGTGTTAGAACTATTTTTATTGAAATATTTTATTCAATATAAAGTCAATATCCAAATCTGCTTAATATCTTGAGTAACATTATTGAAGAACAACGAAATACCTGTATGTTGTCTCCAGCAACTGATGAAGAGAGTGAATAGCAACTGATGAAGAGAGTGAATGTAACACTGTGCACACACTCTGTCTGGAATGTAACATTGTGCACACAATCTGTCTGGAATGTAACACTGTGCACACACTATGTCTGGAATGTAACACTGAGCACACTCTGTCCTCTGTTTGTATGTCTAGAACACTGTCTGAAAAGGATTGTATGTCTGCAAAATGGAAACTCACTGTGTGAAAACTCACTTTCTGAAAATTGTATGTCTGCAAAATGAATGGAACACTATCTGAAAACTCTGAATGTATGTCAGCAGTAGTTTAAGAGCAAAACGAATGCCTCAAATGCAGTAACAGTTGAGGTTTTATAGTTTTATGATTTAGAATTTCATTGGTAGGGAATATTGGCATGGATTGCCATCTCCCAAATTTAATTGTGTGGTGTGGATTGATTTGTACATGATCCAATGGCTGAAAATCTATCATGGTTGATCCTTGTGCTTTCCTGAATTTAATTTCTGAATTGAAATGCTTTTCAGAATTTAATTCCTGTAATTCCAGGACTGTTGTGTTTAATTCTTGAAATGAAAGGTTGGGTGAACTATTTCCTGAATTGAATGGTGTCATTTAATGTCTTCAATAGGTTGAATGGTTAAACAAACATGTAGATATTGCTGACAGACATTTCCCCTATTTTTGTGCAGGTGGTACTCAATCTTTGTGCAGGGGTTACCCAGTTTTTGTCCAGCTGTTATTCAGTAATGAGATGTAGTCCCCCAATGCAAAATCAGTGGGGGATTGTTTGATGGGATAACAGTACTTTTGGATGGGTAGCTTTGTAATGTTTTGTAGTGCATTTTGCCTTAAATGGTAATTCAGAACTGGAGGTACTTGAGACAGTGGGTCTTGTCAACTTGTGATGTTAGATTTGGTGTATGGCAGTTGTTGGTCTAGTCAAAAACTGGGCCCATTTTGGACATATTTATGTAACTTATATAACTTATTTCCAAATATTTATGTGCATATTATCAAATATTTATGTGCATATTTTAGTGAGTTTTTAATTTATGTTTGGTGGATGTGTGGGACCAGTAGTATAACTACTACTGGTCCTTGCACAACAATAGAAGCCTCTCCCCTATTTTGGAAGGCATGGATCTTTGGGATTCTGGGGAAGGTGCGGTTTTGAACTTTCCGTGTTCGCGAAGCAATTCCGAATTAATCGCCTACAATTGAGATGAAATTTGGCGCTGACAGGCTTCGAAAGCTGCAAAGTTTCCCTCGGATTTTGTTTGGAATGGTGAGGAAAAAAAATCTTATTAATTTTAAATTACAAAAGAAATTTAAGATTTAACGAAGATTTAAATATTTAAAAATATATATTTAACATTCAATTTTTTATAAATGGTATATTTAATATAAATTCAAAAGTTAACTTTTATCTTACTTCCAAGGAGACACTCTGATCTATACTATCATATCAATGATTCTATGAGTGGCATGTTAGTGGAGGGAACAAGAGAATATTAGATTTATAACTATAGAAGTTATTTTTAAATTTTATAAAATAAATGTTATATTTTTATTTTTATATAAAATATGATTTATAATTTAATTAGTGTAAAATAAAGAATATAGGGAGATGTTGTCATGTAAATGTATATCTATGGGTTAATTAATGAAAAATAAAGAATATAAGAGAGATGTTGTCAGGTAGCATTACATTATTAGTAATTACTTCAAAAGGTGCAAAGAGATGCCAATAAGATTTTTAAATTGAAGAAGTTATACTTTGGTTTCCATAATTAATTTAAGCTATTTTGTAGTGTATTTTTTTAATGTTTTTAAAATTATATGTTTGAGAATTTTTATTTTGGCATTTATATCTAATGCCAAGGAGTCTAGAGTTAAATATATTATATAGTAAATTATGTTTTGACTTCTTGTTTATGAGTTTAAATGAGTTAACTTTCTTAAGAATGGACTAAACAGATTGATTGGAGAGTAGAACATCTTTATCCAACAACTACTTATGGACCAATGCTAATATTATCCATCCCAAAGTGTAGGGCACTCAAGAATCAAGAATTAGGGCAATGGAGTGGAAATCTAGGTCAGGATTACCTATAGAAAGAAACATGGAAGGAGCCTGGGTTTCAATTGAGCTAATATAATGACACTCAAAGCTACGAAAGTGGGTTTAATCTGGCCTTTGATCTTGTGAAAAATACATGAAAATTATTAGTGGATTTGAATGTTTTTATTCATTTTCTCTCGATATTGAGTGAGATGTGTTTTGTGGGGTACTGTGATAAGTAAATCCACATAATGAAATTATGATGGTTTCCAATTCATGATATTGAGTAATTATTTCGTTCATTTTTTTTTTTAATTTTGGAGTGTGATGTATGTGTGTGATGGTCTTTTAGTAACTAATTTTTTAAGAGTGATTATTGTCAAAGTAATATTTCCTCAATGTATGCTATGATCTATTGAAGATTACTTCAAAAATCAAGGAACCTTCCAATAGAAGGAAATCTCATGAGTTAAGCTTGGTAGATTCAGAGTTATGTTGGTTTAATTTCCTCTTTTAAATAGGCTATATTCCACATGAATACCATGAGTTCTCATCAACCTTGAGCTCAAAAAACACCACTAACATGATCGACTCAAATTTACCTTATTATTTTAGTTTAAAGTTATTTTTGTTTTAACTTAGAGTTATTTTTAATTTTCTTTACTCTATTTTTGACCAAGTAAAAATGTTTAAGAAAAAGTTATTTTTATTTGTAATGTTAATATAATTATTAATTGTGTTATTTTATTTTATTTTAATTTTAATTTTTATATTATTTGACAAAGTAAAATGTTTACATAACATAACAAGAAAACACCTCTTCTATATTTCTATATTGGACTAGAGCACTTTATGGCACAATAATTAATCCAAGTATACCTTTAAATAGAGACTTTATAAACAACTTATTATTGAATAAAACAAAATATCCTATAAAATATTTAATAAATGACTATTGAATATTTTATTTTTACATGTTTTAAATGAAAGATTTAATTAAAATGAAATTGTTTTTACATTCTTAAAAAAATAATTTGAAATTTTTGAATGATTATATCCTCTTTAACTAAAACCTTTATAGACTTTTCATATACAAAGTATTATTGAATAATATAAAATTTCTCATAAATATCTAATAAAAATTTAGATATATTTACATGTTTTAAATGAAAAAATTAATATTATATTTTAAGAGTATATATATATATATTACATTCTTAAAATATAATTAGAAATTTTTGAATGATTATATCTTTTTAAACAAAACCTCTATAAAATTTTCATATACTAAGTATTATTGAATAATACAAGATTTCTCATAAATATTTAATAAAAATTTAGATATTTTTACATGTTTTAAATGAAAATTTTAATTAAAATGATTTTTTTTTTACATTTTTAAAAATAATTAGAAATTTTTGAATGATTATATCCTCTTTAAACAAAACCTCTATAAACTTTTTATATACAAAGTATTATTAAATAATACAAATAAAAAACCTCTATAAAATTTCCATATAGAAAATATTATTAAATAATGCAAAGTTATTTCTCATAAATATCTAATAAATGTGATTAATGCATTCCAAAACCAAATATAGTAAGTGTGTTATTTCAATTTTAAATATCTAATAAATGTGATTAATGCATTCGAAAACCAAATATGGTAAGTGTGTTATTTTAGTTTTAATTTATTGTGGGGATAGTGATGTTGTATATGTGGTACTAGCTTTATAATTTACCTATGGTAAGTGTGTTATTTCAGTTTTAATTTATTGTGGAGATAGTGATGTTGTATACTTTTTGCTTTATCTTTCAGTTTTGCTTTATAACACTGACATTAAGTGGAAATGATGAGTGTGTTATTTCAGTTTTGCTTTATACTGAAAACAGTACAAAACTAACTTTTGCTAGTTTTGCTTTATACTAAAGACGGTACAAAACTAACGTTTGCTTTATACTGAAAACATTACAAAACCTAGGTCAGAATAACAATGAAGCCATCAGGAAACTTCCAACCAATGCTTGAAAACTAGCTAACAATGAACTTCCAGCTAATGCTTGAAAACTAGTTAACAATGAAAATATGTTTATTGCATTTACTACATGTATCTTTGTGATGTAAATAATCACATAAAATTGCAAACATTTCCTTAAAAAAAAAAAACCTTTATGCTAAGTTACTCACTTAACACTCTTAACATTATCATTTCACCTTTTTTGTGGGCTTCGTGCTAAATTACCTATGTTAAAACTCCTAAGATTATCATTTTGTCTTTAAATAAAAACTTTACGACTTTTTGCTAAGTTACTCATGTTAACACTCTTAACATTATCATTTCACTATAAAAAAAAAGGTTAAGACTTTTTGCTAAGTTACTGACCTTAACACTCTTAACATTATCATTTCACCTTTTTTACCTTTTTCATGCTAAATTATCTATATTAAAATTCCCAACACTATCATTTTCTGTTTATTGCCTTTATTCCATCTATCTTTGTGGTGTAAATAATCAAATAATCACATAAAATTACAAACAATTTCTTAAAAAAAAAAAACTTCACTACTTTTTGCTAGTTCCTTTGTGCTATAAATAATCATATAAAATTATTTGGTGTAAATAATCACAAAAAATTACAGATAATTTCTTAAAAAAAACTTTAAAAAATTTAGACTTTTTGCTAAACTACTCACGGTAACAATCTTAACATTATTATTTCACCTTTTTTGCTAAACTACTCACGGTAACAATCTTAACATTATTATTTCACCTTTTTTACTGACTTTAGACTTTTTTCTAAATTACTCAAGTTAACACTCTTAACATTATCATTTCACATTTTTTACTGGCTTCGTGCTAAATTAACTATGTTAAAACTCCTAATATTATCATTTCACTATTCAATTTCAGGCCAACTAGCCTTACCCATCATTTGAAACGAATTTCACACTTCACTTTCAGGAGAGATAACCTTACCCATCCTTTGAAACGAATTTCACACTTCACTTTCAGGAGAGATAACCTTACCCATCCTTTGAAACGGGAATATAAAAAAATTTAAATAAAATAAAATAAAATAAAATTTTGAAAGGCGAACCCACAACTACAACGCTGAGTTCACTAAAGTCACCATTAAAGGAAAACGGGTTCACCAATGTCACGATTGCGTTTACGAAAGTCACCATTAAAGAAAAACTCGTTCACCAATATCGCTATTAAAAAGAAGTTATGGTTTACAGAAGTGCACACCATTCTCAGTGAGTCAAACATGCAGAAGATATTTAACACATTGCAATTATACAAGAGACCCCTAGCAGAGAAGTCCATTGCAATTAATATTGTTAACGTTATCATTGTATTTTGTATCAAGTTCACGGATTTGAAATCCTTCATTGTTTTCTGCAAGAAAACCATTATTGTAGGTAAAATCTAAAAGGATATTAAAACAACGTTGCAATAGCCTTGGTTAACAAATCAATCAGCATATCCAAAACCATTGAATCTGATATTGATTCACCAAATATTGAACAATTTACAACACTGAATTCTTACCATTCTCCATCACAAGGTGTTGAAGCAAAGGCTGGGCATAAGCTCGCATTCCGCTTTAGCTCACGCTATCGATTGTAACACAATATGATTCAACTGTGTGTTTGATGCAGGGGCATTAGGCTCTAGAAATACTTTGTACTTTTATAAGACCTAGGAGGGTCATATGTTTTCAAAGTTTCATGTAAATATTAGTATTTTGAATAAACATGGTAGGGAAATTGTAATTGTTCTCAAGTCATTTGAGAACATGAGAAATTGGTTAAAATAGGAATATGAAGAGACAGCCAAGGGTATGACTAGATTTAGGATCATTTTCAGTAGTTTCAGTTTGAAATCTAAAATTAGGAACTAGAGAATTTCAAGAGGCTCTGTCAAGAAGTTGAATCGACTCAATTGTGTTTGTATAAATGCAAACGCCTGTAGAGTAGAGAGAGAGCTTTTCAGAGACAGAGTAGTAAGAGGGGAAGGCCACCAAACAGAAGATCCGGCCTAAACAATGAGGTTCTGTAAGTGATTCCAATTGTGCATAGAAAATGAATTGTTCCAGCATTTAATTTCTGTGTAAGGGAATCCTGTATGTCATTGGAGTAATCGACCTTCCTGTCGATGTTATAATCTGAATTATATGTGCCTTGGTTGAATTAACTCTATGTCATATATGCATATGTATGCCTTCGTAAGATACTGTGAAGTATTGGTCTGATTTATGCACGTTAATTGATTGACTCATGTATGGTTAGAATTTTGTGATAAGGGTTGGTATATGAACTGTGTGTGTTGATGGATCCAAGTAGCCCGCACATGTGAATTGAACGTAGAGTGATCGACCTTCCCTAACAGCCCTTCGTATTGAGACTGGGCACGGGTAGACTCTGTAATTGAGGGTTTCTTGTGCTCTGTACGTAATAGAAGCAATCGAATTGAAGAACAATAAGAATTAGATAAGGAATTGTGAGGTCCGACCTACGTCCTGGTGTCAAAGCCATGAGAAACAATATTGTTGGTTGTTGTTGTTGAAAATGGAGTCACCAGCGGCATAAACAATATTCATCGAAGAAATACTACAACCGAAGTGCAGTGTAGAAGGCGCTGTAGTGGTTCGAAGGGAATTGGGATTTTAGCTTGGAGGCAGGTCTACAAAACCTTGATCATGGTGTAACGAATCTGCGTTAAATCACTTTATGAACCCCTAATAGAGACACAGTAATGAAGCAGGAGCGGAACCATGTATAACCGGAGCCTGGAAGAAAGGAGTGGAACCTTGCGATGGAGAAGGTGGAACCATGATGTGGATCAAAACCCCTGGTGGTTATCGCGTGATAAGAAAGCGGTAAGTGGTTTTCATGAAATTAGCGCGATCACATTCGTTGGAGGACGCGTGGCATGAGGAGGGTTTCCAAAACCGTTTCCATCGCACACTAACGTCTGGTCTTTAACCCCTCGTGATATCCATCTACGCCGTTCAATCAGATGCTGGAACACGATAATAGATTGGCCGTCGGATGATTGACGAAGTTGCACAGCCGAAGAACCAAGTTACGTAGGTCCTGCTGCCGTGGGCCCGAAACAATATTTGTTGGAAATTGAATGTAGTCCACAGTTGGGTTGATCAAATATATGCATCGAGGTTTGGTTTTAATCATGGAATACAGATTATCGAATGCATGCCGAATATATGGTCCATACCTTGGTCGTTACCCAATGTTCAATGATTTGATCGATTAAAATGGAGTGACTTATTAACGTGGGTGAATTAGACCGTTCGTATGTTAATCTAAATCTGCTTGAATGGGTTTTGGTCATATGGGTCTATTATAATGTTGTATGGATGACGTAGTGTGTATTGATATATTGTGGTTGAGGCGAGATATAAGAGGACCGTATATAATTGTGGGTTAGGTTGTAAAGGTCAAGGTCGAAGTTCAAGTTGGGGTTAAATTGAATTTCGAACATTTATTTAATGACAAAAAAATGGGTTTTAGAATATGATTTTGCAACCATAGACTGAGTGACAACTGAAGCTTCCACATCAATGTTATGAGATTGCCAGATTTAAAATTATTAGGGGCAACTTGGGAATATAATTTTATATGCATAAGAAGTGAAGATTGTGGGTTTGGAAGGACCGCCATCAATTGGTATCAGAGATGGAATAGCTCTTTTTGAAAAGTCCAAGTTGGTGAATGCAAAGAAACCAAACTTGTGGAAACTGATGAAATTGCAGCATGCAGAGACATAGTGCGTGTGATGAGAGAATGGAGAAAAATTGAAGTTTTAATCCTGTTGAAGAGTAATTACAGATTTGAAAGGGGAAGATCAGATCCCAAGATCTGATAAGAAAAGTACATAGAGCACAGCGAACAGGATTTGCAGAGTGAGTGGAAAACAAGATCAGGTAGAAATCTTGTAGGAGAATAATTTTAAATCTGATGTGTATTTTATGTTTGTAGAATTGTGGTTGTTGAAGGTACAGACAGAGCTTGATAGTGAAGGCAGTGAGCCTAGTATTCAGCTAGAGGCTGGATAAAGAGGACAATTGCAGTGTTCTCAAGAGGAAACGAGCAGTGTTTAACTCTGGTTGAAGGGTTGTTTGCAGAAGTTAGAGTGCAGACAATTGGAGAATCTCAGCAGAAGCATATCAAAACTTTGAGAGCAGTGATAGAAGAGTCAAGCAAGGGAATCTGAGGGGAAAAGAAGTGTAGCAGAACCTGGAATAATTCCAACAGAGGTCGGATGAGAAGAGAGCAGAGGTGTTCTTGAGAAAAGTTGCAGAGTGAAGCCTAGGAAGAGTAGAAGAGAGTGCTCAGAAGGTTCCAGCAGATAGGGGACCGGTACTTGCCAAAAGCTAGATTCGGAGGAAGGGATTGGTGAGTTGAGTTGCAGCAAGAGAGCTTGTTGTTGCAGAGGCTTAGTGTAGCTTGTGAGTGAAGAACTCCTAGAGAAGAAAATGGCTACTGAGAGCCATAGCAGAAATTGCAGAGATTGCAGAGGTTCTGAGAGAAGCCATAGCAGAAGGGTGAGGGAATATGCCAAAGCAAATGGCATAAAGAAGAGACTCACTGATGAAGAATGGCAGAAAGAATTAGCTGAGATCAGGGAGCAGTTCAACAGATTGAAATTGAGGATAGAAGAAAGCCAGAGAGTTGGTTGGCTCATGAAAAAGAGAGTAATTTGGCAACCATTACAGTTGAGGGTGAGGCAAAAGAAGATTTCCTTATTGAGAAAAGAACTCAGAGCAGCTGAGTTGAAAGAAGAAATTTATGCTTGTGAAGCAGAACATCGCACAAATGAAGAGTGGAGATCTGCAAGAGACCTTGTCGGACATGATGAAGACTTGAGGCAACAAGAAGCTTGTCTTGCTGAGGAGGAAATCATTGAGGATTTCCTGAGTTATTGGACAAGTTCAGATGATGTAAAGGCTTGTGTTTTTTAGTCTGAAAAATGTGAGGTAATGACAGACTCCACAGAGGAATAAGAACCCATAGTTCTTGAGGCAAGGATGGAAATTGAAGATTCCATGTGCAGACCTGTTCAAGAAAAAGTGCTTGAGAAAGCAGCCAAGACTGAAAGGTCTTGTGATTTGAAAACTAAAAATTTGTGTGTGTTTGCAGGTATACCGCTAGAAGATGGACAAGCTTCAGAGTTTGTTGGTGAGAAGAAGACATTGAATCTGAAATATGTTCAGATCAATGCTGAGATAGTGAAATCTCAGGAAGAGATGAATAAAGAAGATTCAAATGAAGATATTCAGCAGAGTTCTGAAGCAGAGAGAGAAGGACCAACAGAGGATTGGTCAAGAACCAGCAGAGGCATAAAGGGTTGTGTAAGGTTCCCAAAATCTACTCCAATTGAAGTTGTTAAGTTGTATAGGAGGTTGGATTTTCAAAGGAGAGAATTAGAGAGGCAGAGGACCTGTGTACCGGATAAGTTGTTGGAGAAGCAAGGCAAGAAGATCTTCATGGATAGTGTTCATGGAGCAGAGGATAGGAGGAAAGAGAGACTAGCTGACAGTCTCATGAAAGATGCAGATCAGCGTGCTGAGGTGCTGACAGAAGATTTAGGAGGAAGTTCAGAACAACACACTGATGTGTTGTCGAGGGAGGAAAATGTGTTAAGGCCTTGGAACTTTACTGATGATGATTCATGTGTTAATAATACAGAGAACGAGGAAGAACAACAGTTGGAAGTTGTCAGAGAGTTGAATAAGAAGGAACCTGTGTTGGTTGAAAACATAGTGAGGGATCATCATTTGGACATGGTTATTGGAGCAGTGGAGATGACTCTGCTAACTAAAGAGAAAGATGATGAAGAATCTCTGAGTCTTGAACTAGACCTAGAATTGTCGGGAGAAGGATTGATGACTAGGTCATCAAATGAGGCCTTTGGGTCTTGTGGCTTTGAAACTGATAGTTTGTTTATTTTTACAGGAAAGGCTGAAGACAATCCATCTCTTGGAATTGTCCTGGGAAAAGAAAAATTGTTGCAAAAGGAAAGTGAGACCAGCATGTCTCACATGCAAGAACTTGTCACTACCATTGACAGAGAGGAGTTGGCTAGTTGGATGGGCCAAAGCCAGCCTGAAGAGCAATTTTTAGAAGCTGCTGAAGTGAAGAAGAATCAGCATTCTATGCCGACAGAAGATGAGAAAGCAAAGCTTAAATCACTTGGTTGGACTGCCAGAATCCATCAAGAAGGTGACAGGCAATTGCTGAAGATTGCCCATGGAGAAGGAGAAAATGCTGAGTTTAAATTACAACATACTAAAGATGTAAGGCAAGCACAGAAAAGATGGCTAAACTGTTTACTGGGAGAAATTATGCAAGAGAGAGAAACTACAGACACTGGAATGAAAATTCCTGAAGTTGTGAAGAAAAGAGGAGCAGATACTAGCTTGCAGAATTTAATTATGTTTACTAGTATACTGGATGGGTATGTCACTGCAGGAAGACAATTGATTGATGATTTATCTTCTAAAAGAAAATTTGCAGATGATGAGCCAAAGCATGTTGCATAGGGACAGGAAGTTTGGGAGGACGCAACATGGGGGATGACATCTGCAGGAATTGAAAACATGTTAGTAACAACAGTAACAGCAAGAGCAACAATGTTGGCTGCCACAGAAAGTGGAAGCAGCAACAGTAGGCAAGGAAATATCCAGCTGGAGGATAGGTTGGACAAAAAAATTGAAGACATCAGGGAGCTAATGATGGAAGTGACTCAAGAACAGCAGACAGCAGCAGGAAAGCAAGAGAGTTTTAGCAAAAGGAAGATAAAGGCAGATTGTGAAAGCATGGTTGGGGGCAGATTGCAAAACAAGATTTGGAGACCTGGTGAAATGCAATTGAAGGACGATGCAGCTAATGAACAGCAACAAAACAAGGTTTGGGATCCAGGAGGTAGAGATCAAAGACACATAATCAGGAGATCATGAACAATTTGAAGCTTGGCAGTCTGATGCAGGGGCATTAGGCTCTAGAAATACTTTGTACTTTTATAAGACCTAGGAGGGTCTTATGTTTTCAAAGTTTCATGTAAATATTAGTATTTTGAATAAACATGGTAGGGAAATTGTAATTGTTCTCAAGTCATTTGAGAACATGAGAATTTGGTTAAGATAGGAATATGAAGAGACAGCCAAGGGTATGAGTTGATTTAGGATCAGTTTCAGTAGTTTCAGTTTGAAATCTAAAATTAGGAACTAGAGAATTTCAAGAGGCTCTGTCAAGAATTCGAATCGACTCAATTGTGTTTGTATAAATGTAAACGCCTGTAGAGTAGAGAGAGATCTTTTCAGAGACAGATTAGTAAGAGGGGAAGGCCACCGAACAGAAGATCCGGCCTAAACAATGAGGTTTTGTAAGTGATTTCAATTGTGTATAGAAAATGAATTGTTCTAGCATTTAATTTCTGTGTAAGGGAATCCTGTATGTCATTGGAGTAATCGACCTTCTTGTCGATGTTATAATCTGAATTATATGTGCCTTGGTTGAATTAACTCTGTGTCATATATGCATATGTATGCCTTGGTAAGATACTGTGAAGTATTGGTCTGATTTATGCGCGTTAATTGATTGAATCATGTATGGTTAGAATTTTGTGTTAAGGGTTGGCATATGAACTGTGTGTGTTGATGGATCCAAGTAGCTTGCACATGTGAATTGAACGTAGAGCAATCGACCTTCCCTAACAGCCCTTCGTATTGAGACTGGGCACGGGTAGACACTGTAATTGAGGGTTTCTGGTGCTCTGTATGTAATTGAAGCAATCGAATTGAAGAACAATAAGAATTAGATAAGGAATTGTGAGGTCGGACCTACGTTTTGGTGTCAAAGCCATGAGCAACAATATTGTTGGTTGCTTTTGTTGAAAATGGAGTCACCAGCGGCATAAACAATATTCATCGAAGAAATACTGCAACCGAAGTGCAGTGTAGAAGGCGCTGTAGTGGTTCGAAGGGAATTGGGATTTTAGCTTGGAGGCAGGTCTGTGAACCCTTGATCATGGTGTAACGAATCTTCGTTAAATCACTTTATGAACCCCAAATAGAGACAAAGTAATGAAGTAGGAGCGGAACCATGTATAATCGGAACTTGGAAGAAAGGAGTGGAACCTTGCGATGGAGAAGGTGGTTCCATGATGTGGATCAAAACCCCCGGTGGTTATCATGTGATAAGAAAGCGGTAAGTGGTTTTCATGAAATTAGCGTGATCACATTCGTTGGAGGACGCGTGGCATGAGGCGGGTTTCCAAAACCGTTTCCATTGCGCGCTAACGTCCGGTTTTTAACCCCTCGCGATATCCATCTACGCCGTTCGATCAAATGCTGAAACGTGATAATAGATTGGCTGTCGGATGATTGACGAAGTTGCACAGCCAAAGAACCAAGTTACGTAGGTCCTGTTGTCGTGGGCCCGAAACAATATTTGTTGGAAATTGAATGTAGTCCACAGTTGGGTTGATCAAATATATGCATCAAGGTTTTGTTTTAATCATGGAATACAGATTATTGAATGCATGCCGAATATATGGTCCATACCTTGGTCGTTACCCAATGTTCGATGATTTGATCGATTAAAATGGAGTGACTTATTAACGTGGGTGAATTACACTGTTCATATGTTAATTCGAATCTGCTTGAATGGGTTTTGGTCGTATGGGTCTATTATAATGTTGCATGGATGACGTAGTGTGTATTGATATATTGTGGTTGAGGCGAGATATAAAAGGACCGTATATAGTTGTGGGTTAGGTTGTAAAGGTCAAGGTCAAAGTTCAAGTTGGGGTTAAATTGAATTTCGAACATTTATTTAATGACAAAAAAATGGGTTTTAGAATATGATTTCGCAACCATAGACTGAGTGAAAACTGAAGCTTCCACATCAATGTTATGAGATTGCCATATTTAAAATTATTTGGGGCAACTTGGGAATATAATTTTATATGCATAAGAAGTGAAGATTGTGGGTTTGGCGGGACCGCCATCAATGTTGAAACCCTAACTGTTTTCCTACCCATAGAAAAATCTCCAGAGAAACTCGTGGTTCGTCCGTATATTTTAACAGCACTCTGACGACTCGACAATATGTCAATCTGGTACCATTTTTTCCCATCAGATTCCACTGATGGGAATTTTTTGAGGGATTTTGAAAGAACAGTCGCAGATTTGTGACGGAAGTGAAGTAAAATTCACAATTTTACAGTTAATATAAAAATTTATAAGTGTGATTTGGAGCATTTTCCTCATTTCCTAGAGCATCCTATGCCTGGTGCTCTAGATGCGCCACTGCATGCCGAGAATGACGCGATGTAAAATTGAATCAATTAAATTTTGACCAGACATCATTTAATCTGCAAAAGAGCAGACGAATAGATGTCAGAGCTAGATTGAAAGGGTTGACGACATAGGAAGGTGAACTGATTCAAAAGGAATGCCTATCTACATGTATATATATATATAAAGAATAATAATGAATATGTTGTTTAATTAAACATTTTAAAAAAAATCAAGTATATACAATTATATTGTTAATAAAACAGGAAATTAAGTGTGGAAAAAATTCTAGAACCAAAAAGAGTATAAGATTTGTTTAGTGAAGCAATATTGATACCAAAAATTTCAGTTAAGATATGTTCAATCTTCAATGGTTCTTAACCTATATAATTTGTAACCTATAACCAACAAAGATTCATCTTAATTTGGAATCTACCAAGGCAAAGAGCGGTCAAAATCCTTTGAGGTGCAAACATTTCCTCAAGTTTTGGACTCAAAAAGAGGTTTGCATTAGCATATTAAGATATTTGATCCCTCTCGGGGCTTGGTAGATCTAGAATTAAAATGGATCTATGGTGGTTGTATTATTATTGATATCAATATAAATAATTTATACATTTTTTTCCATTCAAATTTAATTTAAATAAACTTATATTTTATGGAAAACAATAAATTTAAAACCATTTTCCATATTAAATAAACACTCCAATAACATTTACTTACACACAATAAAATATTATTTAATTTATTTGCAATAATACCATAAAAACCAATGAAGCTTTTTTATTAATTACCAACTCTATTCTTTATCTAAAATAATGTTGAATTACCATAAACCTAGACTTGCATGCATGTTGATTTCAAAGAATGCTCCCATGAATTGTAAACCTTGAATTATGTGCAATGTTCTAGAGGTCAACCAAGTCCTCAATTGCAAAGGTTGATCCCTTTCTCAATAATCACAATGGAAGAAATAGCCTTCGAAAGAAAATCTTAACATGCCTACTAAAGATTTGGTTAGCACTCCAAGAGGGAAGACTTAAGACTTAGGGGTTGTCAATAATCACAATGGAGGAAATAGCCTTGGAAAGAAACCATTAACAAAGCTTACTAAAGAATTGGTAAAAACTGGAAAGAGGGAAGACTTAGGAGTTTTGAAGGAAAAATATAATGTCATGAGAAAGTTATTTTTCCGCGGCTCAATGTATCAAATACCACATTTTTTATGATGCAATACATTGCATTAGAAAATTTAAATGTTATGATAAATAGGAAAGAGAGATAAATATACAGAAGGAAGAAAAACATATGAAAGAGGAAGAAAAGGACAAAGAAGAAATGACTTTTCGAAATTCAAAGGAAGGCACTTATCACACCAAAATAAAGTTAGTGGAATACATTGCAAGGGAGAGAAACTTCCTATGTCACAGGATGATCACATTTTGGAAGGTGTGACATACTTTTCCACATAAATATTTGGTAGGATACATCGTTCAAAGGGAATTTTGTTGGAGGTGTGATAATGCCCATCATACGTCAAAATAAATCCAATTATATTCCCCATTAAGGGAAGTTTTTAAGGATCTGATGCCACATCAACTAATGGATGTGGCGCCATATAGGAGGGTGTACTTAGAAGAATCTTTAGACTAATGGAAAATTTTATTTCCCCACTTTCCTAAAAGAGTTTGGAGGGTTGGTATGTGACAACTGGTATCAAAATTTTGGTTCAAACATTGAACATAAAGTGTGTGTTGTTTATCTTTTGGAGCAATGGTGTACCAAAATCTAATCTATTACAAGGATGTTGGGCCTTACATAAAGCCCACAAGAAAATGATTAGCAAGGAAAACACATAAACAAATGAACAAAGAAAATAAATCTAAACAAGATCATTTGTTACAATGTAATAACAAAGAAAAGCAAAGAAGATAAAAAATGTGTACGAAAGCAAGAATTCTATCCTTTGCTTGTGAAAGAGTTACAAAATTGTTCCAGAGACATTAAAGAAAATTGATAGGGTAATGGACCCTAAAATTATCTAAAGGAATGTCCTTTTTCCCTTTCCTTGCAAGCATAGGAGGAATTTTGAGGTCTAAAATGGGCCTCCTAAAAAAAATGTACAACCAAAATAAATGTTATAAGAACCACTATGATCCAAGATGATAATGTCAACCATGGGGGATGATTCACCATTTTTAGAGTAAAAAAGTAAAAATATTCAAAAATAATAAAATAATAAAACTACCTTTTCAACACGCATTTTCAACTTATCTCCCTAATGTTTTACTCAAATTTTAAGCAAAAGTATCGTTGGATGAAAAATTTAATTCCTCATCCAAAGAGTACTCATGTTGCATACTTTCGATGGACCTTGCTACATGAAAAATGAGAAATACATGAAAAACGTGATTGCAATCACATTTTACATGTATTTCTTATTTTCGTGTAGCAGGGTCCATCGAAAGTATGCAACATGGGTACTCATTGGATGAGGAATCAAATTCTACATCTAACGAGTGTTCCCACTCGAAATTTGAGTACACCCATACAGAGATAAGTTGAAAATACAAGTTGTAGTTTTTTATTTTTTCCCTCTAAAATTTGATGATGTAATATGATATTATTTTATTATTTTCCAGTATTATTTTATAATTTCCTTAGGAGGCCCATTTTAGACCTCAAAATTCATGTAATGAATGTGCTCTTCTCAAATAATTCCTATGAGAGCTTTAAATGGTGAAATCTATGAACATAAAGGAATGCTAGTTTTCTATCCAATTTGGTAGCATAAATTTTCTTGCGCTTATTGATGAGACTTAATCCTTTGATGGATTTGGTCTCAAATCCATTGATATTTATAGGCCAATGCCCATGCTTTGGCTCCCCTTGGTTTATTGATGAGACTTAATCCTTGGGTGAGCTACTGGGTGACAAGGGGAGTCCTTTAGAGGCTCCTTAATGCCACTTTAATGGTGTAGTGGCTCGAGACTAAACTACTTGACCTTGTTATTTAGTAGGTGGCTGTCAATTTAACATGATTTGGCCCATAGATCGTTGAGATGTCACTTCTATGGAACCACACAACCATTGAAAAAACAATCATGCTTATTAGTGCAAAATTGCTGAGGTGACTTTGTGCAAATTGATTTTTTAAATGAAAACCTTAGGAATCTTTGGTTATTCTTAAATTGTGATGTTTTTCAACATTCACTAGTGCACTTACATTAGGGGAATTTTGAGGTCTAAAATGGGCCTCCTAAGGAAAATGTACAATCAAAATTCACTTTATGAGAACCATTCACATGTTAAGGGATGACATCATCCATAATGGTTGAGGTGGCATTTCTTGAGTTAAAGGTACTTACTTGTCACATTCTCAATGGTAGATAAAAACTCATGGTTAACCATGGTAGTGCTCTAAGTACTTTTAAAGTCAAAGTAAAGTACTCATAATAAATGTCAATTCACATTTTTTGAATAAAAATATATTATTGTCATTTCATATTTCTTGAAAGAAACAATGCATATCCTTATACATTTATTATATTATATTATATTATATTATTTTTGTATAGTATATTAATTACATGTTATTATACAATTTAAATAATATAAATTTTAATTAATAGCATATAGTATAATTAAGAATTTATAAATTTATATTTATATTTTATTTAAGTTATTTAAGTACAAAGGACAAATGCATTAGTTGTTCAATGATAATGACTTTTTCTTTAAAAACTCATTCTTATTTATAGTCACATCAATACAATTTTTTTATTAATTTTATTTTGATACAACTTTTGAATTGAATTTAACTATGGTTACATGGATTATGGTGCAAAATGTGAATTTCAAATTCATAAATATTATTTTATTGGTTTAGCTATTATTTTATTATTTCCTTAGGAGGCCCATTTTAGACCTCAAAATTCCCCTAATGCAAATGCCATTCTTCACCGTTGAGCACCCTAGCTAGTGAAATTAAGTGTACATTTTTTTAATGATAATGACAAGCTCGACATAAACCATAAAAATATATTTTTCAAAGCTATTGTTCAAACACAAGACTTAGAATGGGCCAAATATGGACTATAAAGCTAGAATTATCATAGATTTTGGACCTGCATAGGCTAAAGGGAAAACATTGTATACTGGCCTAGAGTTGTATGAGTGCAAATAAATTGATCTGAACTTAAATAAGAATGCAATAGAATACAAATATAATCATAAATACAAATTTGCAGTAGAAATAACACTTCATTTCATTAATATCAAAGAACTGAAATATGTTTACATACATAATGGAAATAAACTAGCTCAGGCGATGGTAGCTTATCTTTGAGAATATATGTGGTGGATACCTGCCTATGAATTGTGTTACAATGAGGCTCAACGGCCTTTTTATTATTGAAAAATAAAGGAAAACCATAAACAACAAAAACCCTTACCCCAGGAGATGGAACACCAAGAGTTTGTGGGCCTCGTTGGGGTTAGTTGGGCAGCGAACTTCCCAGGGTCATAACTTGGTAACATTATCTTCATTTTCCCCATACGATACTTTGTTGGATTATGTATTTGAGTACTACATGATTTTACACCCGTGAAACTCAAAAAAGTGTCTTTTATGGGGTCAAAACTTCTCCGGAAGTTCAGGACCCGAAAAACTGCTAAAAATAGTAAATGCTGCTATAAACAAGGAAACTAATGAAACTGACTGGAGGTATAGGTGGAATATGTGGGTGGCCACCAATATCCAATTGGATCATTCCTCCCTCCTTAGGAAGCAATGGTCCCCATTGCATGTGGAGCCTCCATGAGGCGAGGAAATTTATGTTGAACCTGGTCGCTGGTGCACCACTTGCCCTAGTGAAGGACTCTTGGCCTTCTTTGACAACTCAATATATATGGATCCTCTGTTGGCGAGTATTCTTGATATGCGTTTCCATGATCCGATTAGTTGTGGCATGTTCCATGAAGTTTTGGTTTAACTACGTTGGTGTGATTTGTTCTGCAATGTTAGATGTGTCCAATAATGGTGGAAAGTATGACCAAAGGCAGTCCACATTGAAAATTGGGTGCAATTCAAGGAACGGTGGAATGTTGAGCTCGAAGGAATTTTCCCCTACGGCCTTGGTGATGGTGTACAACCCATATCTAATCAGGTGAAGCTTGGAGTGGGGCCCAACGAGGCACTCCTTTTGCAAATGTAGCCAAACTTTGTTACCCACCTCGAACTTTTGTTTCACCCGATGTTGATCATGTCATTGTTTGTACTTATCATTGGCTCTATCTAAAATTTCATGGACCTGCAGGAAATTTTTTTGAATCTGCTCAATGAAGTTGTTAGCCCTGTTAGCTTCGGACTGGACATGAGATGAATATGCCTACATAGCTACAAATGGTATGGCCACATCAATGGGACATAGTGGTTGGAATCCCAACCCCACTTAAAAGGGGTTGTGTCCAGCTGACTTATGGAAAGTTTTGTTGTAGATGTGTTGGACATATTGTAGGCTTTCATCCCATGTGTGTGGATGCTTCGAGTTGTACATGTGCAAAATGTGTATAATCATCCTGTTGACGACCTATGTTTAGCGATCAGTTTTGGGGTGGAAAGTCATGGAATTAGTGAGCTTGGTATCCAGCATCGACCAGAGACTTGGCCACAATGTACTTAGGAATATGTTGTTTCGATCTGAGATCATGGACTTTGGCATCCCAAAATGTACCCATGCTAGTTCAAAAAATAGCTTAACAATGGCTTTTGTTGTGATACTCTTCTTGTAGGCCGCTAGAATGACCATCTTAGAGAATCTATTGACAACCACGAAAACACAGTCATTTCCATACTTGGTAGAAGGAAGGACGGGCATGTAATCCATGGATATGGAGTTCCAAGGTCGACTAGGTGTAGGCATAGGAGTATATAGGCCTTGCTTCTTGATGGTTAGTTTGGCAATGGCATAGGCAGTGCAGGATCTGATGTACTTCCAACATCATGCGAAAGGTTTGACCAATAAATATACTCCTACAACATTGCAACTATTTTCTCTACACCGAAGTGTCTCGCGATCCGAGTGGAGTGCACATCCCAAATAATCTTGGCATGCTCGCTTAAACGAAAAAAAAGGTGTCATAGGTGGCATAACAGTGCATCTTGGAGGGGAAATTTGGAACTTGCTTTCCTTCTAAGAGGGTTTGGTATGTGTTTCTGAATTATGGATCGCTCTTGTAAAGATGTAGCCACCATGAAGTCTCATTCCCATAAGAATCAATCACAATAGTCAGCGCCATGACCAACGGTCAACTAAGGCATTCTAAAAAATTATTGGTGTTTCCCTTCTTGTACTTAATGTTAAAATGGAATTGTTGCAAGTATGTGGACCATTTTTTATGGTGATCATTCTACAACTTCCCTTGTGTATGTATGAACTTCAGGGGTTGATGGTCTATGTGGATGACTATTTCCTTCCCTATAATGTAATGTTTCCATTGTCAGCAAGCTTGCACAATGGAATTCATCTCTTTTTTATAGGTGGGATACTTTCAGACTGTGTCTGAAAGTGTCTCACTGTGATATGCCACGGGATGCCCCCGCTGAGTAAGAATTGAACCAATAGCATAGTCGGAGGCATCTGTATCAATCTCAAAGGGTTGTTGCAGGTCTAGTCGTGGGAGCACTGGTGTAGAGAAAGATGTGATGCTTCAACTCAGAAAATGCATTATGTTGGGATTCAGACCAAAATAAATTTTCTTTCACTCCTCCCTTGGTGACTTGACTCAAAGGCCAAGTGATATGAGATAACCCCAAAATGATCCTGTAGTAGAAGTTGGCAAGACCCAGGAAGATGCAGAGCTCTGTTAGAGTGGTTGGGGTTGGTCAATATTGAATGAATTGTATTTTGGTTGGGTCCACATGCACACCTTTCTCATCGATGATGTACCCCAGATACTGAACCTTGGTCATACCAAAAGTTCATTTCTCCAAATTGGCACACAACTTGTGTTGCCACAAGGTTTGGAGGACCTATCGAATATGGTGGAGGTGCTCTTCCCAACCCTAGCTGAAGATCAGGATGTCATCCAAATACACCAAAATGAATGAGTTGGTGAAGGGTCACAAGTTTTTCAAATACTCCTCCATGACCTTGTCCATCTGTTATTTTCGTGTGGAGGAGCCTTGTCTGGTGGCTATGGCCACAATCTTATTTTTTCCCTCAGGGAGAATCATAAGGAAAATACGTTTCTTGGACTGGGAAATGATCTTACAAAACTTCTTCGCAGTGATCATAGAGATGGTGGTAGGTGGTGCTACGTCCGGTATCTTGTAAAACTTATTGACCAAAGTAATAATTACAGTGTGAGGCTTAACCTCATACACAACATGTCACTTCAACAAGTATGGTTGGACTAATAATACATCAAAAACTTCAAGAGGAGAAATATCACATATTACCTCATTTTTGAAGGTCTTGATGTTGTAGGGAAGGCAACACTATTGGCTGATGCAAAGAAATCGTCCTTGGTGAATCCACCCAATGGTATACAATTGTGGGTGTGTTGTGGTAAATAGGCCCAGTTGCTTCACAACCTCTATTGAAATGAGGTTCGTTTGGTTCTTGCTATCAACAATAAATTGCAGAGAAGAACCTTTCACCCACATGTGTGAGTGAAATGGGCACTCCCCCTCCTCTAAATATTCGGGCTCATTCTTATGTATATTGGTGGTGGAAATGGTGCCACTGGGCTCCACGTCAATATTTTGCGTCCCTTTGTCATTCCCCTTGTTAGGTTTTGACTCATAGGTGGAACATGCATATGATTCAGAAGCCTTCAGCTCAGACACTGGTAATTGCTTGGCCCGACACTCACTTGTGTTGTGAGAGGAGATCTTATGGAACTCACACCATTTTCCCATGTCCTTCTTTGTCTTCGTGGAATTTTTATTTTCTTGCGGATTTTGTGGGTTGTCTTAGGTCGCCCCACCTTGGATTTTCCCTCTGTTCAGTAGTTTGAGGGCACCTTTCCCTTGCTTCAGATATGCAGATCCAAAGCCTCACTTCTTCTGTTTAAATTTATGCTCGATCTTGACAGTGTATTGATAGGTATTTTTGAGCGAAGAGATGTCTAGGAACTCCATCTCATCCTGGATGTACTTGTGTAGACAACCGCAGTACTTGAGTACCAAATGTCGCTGAGAATCCTTGATACCCAACTTCGTGCGGAGGGTATGAAAAATATTTGTGAACCCTCACACGTCTTGGTCCCTTCCCTACCACAGGGTGGTCCACTTTATGTATTTATCCTCATAGCTCCCGACATGGTATATTGTTCCTTGATGGCGTCCCTGAAATAATTCCAAGTGGGTGCACTTGAAAATATTGAGAGTCCACTCTCGTCCCTCTTCTCACAGTAGGTTTCCCACCAGTCCTTGACATGTGGGGCGACTTTGAGGAGTGAAAAATTAATATTTTCTCAATTGGAAAAATCATAGACTAAAAAATATCTCTCTAGCAGATTTAACCATTTATCTATGACATTCACATCTATCTAACCTTCAAATATGGGGATGTTAAAGTTAACTTGTACCTTAAAGAGAATGGCACTTCTTGAGTGGTTGTTGGAAGAAGATGCATCACCTATGGCATTAGAGAAAATTTGAGGTCTAAAATGGGCCTCCTGAGAAAAATGTACAACCAAAATAAAATTTATATGAACCAATAGGATTCAAAATGATGATGTCAACCATGGGGGAAGATTCACCATTTTTGGAGTAAAAAAGTAAAAAGATTAAAAAATAATAAAATCATAAAACTATATTTTCAACTTATCTCCCTAATTTTTTGCCCAAATTTCAAGCAGGAGAACTCCTTGGATGAAAAATTTAATTCCTCATCCAAGGATTAACCATGTTGCATACTTTCGATGGAACTTGTTACACGAAAAATGAGAAATACATGAAAAACGTGATTTCAGTCACGTTTTTCATGTATTTCTCGATTTTCCTGTAGCAAGGTCCATTGAATGTATGAAAAATTATACTCCTTAGATGGGGAATCAAATTCTACATCCAATGAGTGTTCCCACTCGAAATTTGAGTAAACCCATAGGGAGATAAGTTGAAAATACGAGCTGAAAAAAGTATATTTTTCTTTTTTCCTCTAAAATTTGATGATGTAATGTAATATTATTTTATTATTTCCAATATTATTTTATAATTTCTTTAGTTGGCCCATTTTAAAACTCAAAATTCCTCTAATGCTGGTAGTCGTCAAAGGATCTAGGAAAAGTTGTCCATCATCACATTCCTCTGTCGCTCGAGGGCTTCTTTGAGAAATATTTTGAAAGGATCTCCTGCTCCCTCGTCTTTATTTTCTACCGCCATGGGAGGTTGTTTGGGTTTACAAGGCTGGTCTTGCAAAGGTTTAACCAGCTCGAGCCCTAAAATCCTTATACCCTAACCTCATTGGGGACATGCAAAGGAAAAAAGAGAAAGAGCAGACTGCTCTGATACCATTGATCTAAAATTAAATAGGAACGCAAAAAAATACAAAGATGCAACAAAAATAACACTTCATTTCATTAATATAAAAGAACTAAAATATGCTTACATACAGAATGTAAATAAACTAGCTTGGGTGATGGTAGCTTATCTCTAAGGAGAGTTATCTCTAAGAAGAGATGTGGCAGCTACATGCCTATGAACTGTGTTACAATGAGGCTCAAGGGTATTTTCATTATTGAACAATAAGGGAAAACCATAAACAACCAAAACTCCAACCCTAAGAGACGGAACACGAAGAGTTTGTGGGCCTTGTAGGGGTTAGTTGGACAGCTAACTTCCCAGGGTCATAACTTGGTCATATTATCTCAGTTTGGCACGTACGATACCTCGTTGGAAAGATATCTCCGACTACTACAGGATTTATCATAGGTCCCTACCTTTCTTATCTTTACTTGCATGTAGCCCTTCGCCTATAAATAGCCCAATCATTGTTTGATCTAGATGATCTTGTATTCTAAAAAGGAATTTATCTATAGAAAGAAAAATTGCAGTGTAGGGCGTCATAACTCCACCTCAGGGGATCATGCATAGCTTCTTGGATTTCTTCGCCATCACAATTTTACAACATCTCTGATTGAAAATCCCCATTCTTTTGGATCAACGATGCCTTCCATTGACCTAGCAATTTCTTTGATCGCAAGGGGAAGCCCTCCACACCTTGCACACACAACCCTCGTCGTTATCTCCTTGGAGTATTTCTATTAATTTATGCAAAATCATGATGATAAAACAACGCCCAACTTTCATCTTCGATCAAATCCTCCATTTTAATTATGGACCTTTGTGCATTAACCCCCATCTCTAACAGTGCTTTGTGATTCGTCAAACTCAAAATAACTTTGGAGGTTGAGGTGTCAGTTAGCAAGGGCATAGTACCTAATTCTTCCAACAATTTACACCCTCTCCACATATGTGATCTAAAAATAAGGAAAAATTCTTTGCCTGTGTGGAAATTTATAAACACAGTGATGTATTTCTAGAATCTCCTGATCTAACAATTTTAATCCATTGTTAAATACAGAATCCTTCTACTTAATTCTTTGCGGAAATTAAATCGCCAATTGCAAACACATGAAGAAAAATCAATCGCACATAACATGATGTTTTACCGAGAAAGCTTAAAGCTAAAAACCCCAACTATCATATATTATGTATATAAATGGAACATGAAACAATCTCATACAAATCTTAGCTCATAGAGCTCTCAGTACAATATAAAATCGTCTCACACTGTCATACATAAATTTTCATATCCATGCACCAATTTACTGCCTCCTGATAGCCTGCCTGCGCTGCGCAATCCCTGTTGAAGAAGATCCTTGAATGAATGCAATCTTGCATTCCTGGACTGCGCAATCCTCATTGGCATCTCCAATGTGTGTGTAGATGCATTGAATGCATCACTATAGTCACAACTGATAGTCCATCACACCCTTTCACCTATCTCTCCACTGGGTTTCCATTGGATCTGACATGCAAGTAGTTAAATATTGTATTTCTTCATTTGCATGTGAGACACTGCTTGTGAATTAATTAAATAATTAATTCACTGATCTCTCACTAGTGTATCATGAGTGACAACTAGCACAAATGAGTTTAACTCACTTAACTGAGTTAAACTAAATAACAACTCCCATAACTACTCTTCCAACTCTGTTACAACTCTGCCACAATCAGTTATAACGAAGTCCACCATGCATGAGTCACCAACCAACCTTGGAATGCATGATTCCTTTAGCTAACTGGTTTGCCACATCAATTAACTGAAATAAAGTGCTCCAAGAGAATAAGTTATTATTTATTGTCTGATTATCATTAAGGGCTAATAATAATCGACATGCATTCTATTTTTAGATATGCGATCTATAAATAGACTTTGCCCATATCTCTAAAAATAGAAATTCATCCAAATATAGAATTTTCTCAACCATCTAGAATCATCATCCTACTAATTTTAGAATATTCTCACCATTCTAAAAATAGACATATACCTAAAATTAGCCTGCGGGCCCCACCTAGTGAAGGTGCTTAATTTTCACTAGGATCATCATCTTGTTGAATCTCAACACTCCCTATCAACAAGATAGGGATTATCCTTCACCCTGATCCTGCCTCTATGGTATTCGAATTTTCTCCTGGTGAGCACCTTCGTCAAAATAGCTGCATCCTAATCTTATGTTGGAATGTACTGAAGCAACATGATCTTCCGCTGCACACAATCTTTGATATGATGATACCAGATATCTATATGCTTAGATATATCATGAAACACAAGATTAATCGAGAGTTTAATGAAACTCTTATTATCACAATGAATCACTGTAGGATCTAAATGATAACCAAACAAACCTATCGGGATCTTCCTCATCCAGATAGCCTCACATGCAGCTTGACTTGCTGCCATGTATTCCGCTTCTACTGAACTGAGTGCCATAGATCTCTATTTCCTGCTGTAGCAAGAAATAGTTGTAGATCCAATACTGAAACCCCCTCCTGATGTGCTCTTTTTGACCATTGGGCTGCGTGCCCAATCTACATTTGTGAAGCCATGCAACTTCACCTCATCCGTCTGTCTATACCATAATCCATACTCAAATGTGCCCCTAAGATATCTTAGGACATGCTTGTCCGCCTTCTAAAAGAGCTTGGTAGGCTTAACCATCACTTGACTAAGCCGGTTCACCACATAGCATATGTCCAGTCTTGTATTAACTAAAGACATGAGCAAACCCACCAACTGTCGATAAACAGTGGCATCCACTACCTTTGTCGATGTAGCATCCTCTTTCCTCCAATTTCCTGGAAGAGGAGTATCCATGGGTTTGCAGTCCTCCATGTGAAACTTACCAATGTATCTCCCGAGCATACTTGCCTTGAGACACAAACAGTTCACCTTCTCGCTGCCATATTTCCAATCTAAGGAAATAATGGAGCAGGCCCATATCCTTCATCTCAAACTCCTTTTCAAGGTCCTCCTTGCATGAGTGTATCATCTGCTCATCACCAGCCAGTATTAAATCATCAAAATAAAGAACAATGATTAAAAGTTTACCCTCCACCACAATTTGGTATAGGTTTGCATCTGCCTCACTCTTGGTGAAGCCAAGTCCAGTGAAATAGTTGTCGATCCAAGTGTACCAAGCACGGGGTGCTTGCTTCATCCCATACAGCGCTCTTTTGAGTCTGCACACATGCAACTCGCTGCTGAAGATCTAAAATCCTTTAGCCTGATCAATGTACACTTCTTCCTCAATGATCCTATTAAGGAACTCGGTCTTCACATCCATCTGATGAATGTGCCAACCCATCTACACTGAGAGAGCAAGGATGGTCCTTATGGAAGAATACCGTGCGACAGGTACAAAGGTTTCTTCATAATCAATCCCCTCGATCTGTGAGAAGCCCCGGGTAACAAATCTTGCCTTATACTTCTCGACACTCCCATCAGCAGCTTGCTATACCTTGTAGATCCATATTGAACCTACCACTGATTTATCAACCGGCCTTGGAGCAATCTCCAAAGCATTGTTTCTGACAATGGAGTCATACTCCTCCACCATGGCATCTACCCATGTGGGCTCCTGTGCTGCTTCCTCAAAGGAATATGGCTCTATCACGATACACTTACTCATGAGAGCCATGTATCCAGTGAATTGGTCAGGTGACTGTCTCTATCTGCACTGTGAATTAGGGACTCCTACATTCTCTACTGCATCAAGCTTTAGCCTCGCAACTTTTGTGGTACACTTTCTGCTTGTTCTGATGTTTGGCTATGCATGAATGGACTCCTCCACTACATGAATCATCCTCATGTGGTTGATCCACATATAGATGCTCATCTTTGGGAACCAAAATTTCCACCTTTACATGTAAGTGGAGCTCCCTCTCAAGCGACAACTTCATGGCTTTCTCTTCAATGAATTTTATATCTCGTCGCACCACATTCATCTGAATGCTTGGAAAATAAACACGATAATTATGGGGTGTTTCTGTGTACCCCACAAATATCCCAACTTTTGTAAATAGCTCAAGCTTCTTCCTGGCGTTCTTGGTCACATGAACATAAAAAGATGAGCCAAAAGTCTTAAAATGAGAAACATCTGGTTTCTTACCAGTAAAAGCTTCTTCAGGTGTACTCATTCCAAGTACTCTATGAGGACAACGGTTTTGCACATAAATCGTAGCGTTGCATGCTTCTACCCACAAATGCATTGGTAGGCCCTGATCATGTAGAATATCTCGTGTAGCACCCACGATCATTCTGTTATTCCTCTCCACGACCCCATTCTGCTATGGGTTATGAGGCGCTATGAGTTCTTTTTGAATTCCTTCTTTGCTACAGAAGTCTTTGATTTTGTTCGAGATATATTCACCACCATTATCGCTCCGCAGAGCCTTCACTTGATTCCCCAACTCCTTCTCCACCAATGCTTTAAACTCATAGAAATTTGAGAATGTTTGATCCTTCTCCTACATGAATAAAATCTAGCATCTACGAGAATAGTCATCAACAAAAATAACATAATACCTGTGTTTTTTTGTTGAAGCAACCAAGAAATATCCACACACATCTATGTGAATTCTCTCCAGGATCACCGAAGCATGGTTCTCCTTCTCATGAAAGGTGGTCTTCACAAACTTACCCATAGTACATCCCTTGCACTGATATATCTGGGCAAGTGTACCCTTGGGAAGTCCATTTGAAATCTACTACAAAATCTTCAGGGCGCCATGGTGAAGATGGCCCAATCTCCTGTGCCATAATTCGCCCTCATCCCGACTCACCACTTCTTTTGATTTTCCCACCATTGCAGTGCAGCCATCTACCTCTAGCTTGTAGATATTCTTGACTCGAATCCCTATCCTCTTGGTTTGACCCGTTGTTTTATGTCGCAAGAAATATTTTCCAATGCTGAAAACAACGTCATAACCTCTGTCCTCCAACATCGCAACTGAGACCAAGTTCTTCTTTAGACCTGGAACATGTATAACATCTTTCAATAGAAATTTTTTCCCTGAATCCCTCTCAAAGGTAATGGTACCAATGTTGGTCGCACTGTATTGTCCATCGTCACCCATCTCTATATGCATTTGAAGATTTTTCTCCTCCAAGTCGTTGAACAACTCCTTATTTCCCATCATGTGGAAGGAAGCACCATTATCAAGACACCACATTGATCCCATTGTGCTTGAAACCAAGCATGCGATCAAAGAGAAATCAAGTTCAAATTGCGAGGCAAGGGCCTCACCAGCTGCAGCTCCAGCAACCTTCTTGTTCTTCTTTTTCTATGGGAAATTAGTGGCGAGATGCCCATGTTCGTGATAGTGAAAACACTTCACCTTGGACAAATCCTGCTTCTTGCCTTTAGCCTCGGATTTTGAGTGGAATTTCTTCCCCTTCCCTTTCCTTGAATTGGCAGCCAAATCACAATCTTCTTCATCATCATGCTTTGATGAAGAGCCATCCCTGGTATTCTGACTTATCTCCTCCTTCACTAGATCCGACCAAAGTCGCCCCAATTCGACAGTTTCTCCTGTCCATGAGAAAGAGTCTTCATAACTGTGCCAACTCTTCAGAAGCCCAAGAAGAGCCAAGATAACCAAGTCATCATCAACAACTTTAATTCCCACACTCCCCATCTCATCCTGACATTGGAAAAACTTCGTGAGATACTTTGGAATACTGTCGCCCTTCTCCATTTTTATTTTTCTGAGTTTATCTTTCAGCGCCAACTTCCTATGGTCACTTTTGCTTTGGAAAAAATCTGTCAAAGCCTTCCACATTGCAAATGGAGTGGCTTTCCCATGAAGGCTTGACACAATATGGTCTTTCACACCTTCCAATAGAATCCTTCTTGTCTTCGATACTTTCTTTTTCCAGGTGTCAAGCAATGCAACATCCATCGAAGTGGGCTTAGGAACATCAGTGTCGATGAATTCCTTCAAGCCATTATCTTCAAGCACATCCTCCATCCTATCCTTCCATGCAATGTAGTTAGAGCTTCCCTCGAATGCATACTCCAACTGCAAACCATTGAAATCAATTTCGATGTCTACTCAACTGTCGCACCAAGAAATTCTTGTAGCAAATTCGAATTGTTCCACCACACACAACTCATCACTGCTTCAATATTGCAATCTTCTTTTTCTTCGATACCATGTAGAAATTTATAAACACAATGATGTATTTCCAAACTCTCCTGATCTAAAAATTTGAATCCATTGTTAAATACAAAATCCTTCTACTTAATTCTTTGTGGAAATTAAATTGCCAATTGCAAACACATGAAGAAAAATCAATCGCATATAACAAGATGTTTCACTGGGAAATCTTAAAGCTAAAAACCCCAATCTAAAAATAGAAGTGTTGAAAATTAGTAGCTCTTAATAATATTTTGACCCTAAATAACAACTTATTCTCTTGGAGCACTTAATTTCAATTAACAGATGTGGTAGATCAGCTAGCTAAATGAATTACACAATTACTAGGGTTTACTGGTGTTCATGCATGGAGGACTTCAGTTAGAACTCAAGTGGCAGAGTTTGGTGGAGTTGGAGAAGTAGTTGGTGGAGTTTGTTTCTAGTTTAACTACATCTTTAGAGTTAAACTCAGTTGAACTGATTGTGTCTATTTCTAACTGATTGATACTTTCAGTGGAGTTGAGTGAATTAATTAGTTAAATTAATCCACTAAATAATAACTCATTA
Organism: Pinus albicaulis; assembly: GCA_034641835.2. NCBI lineage: Eukaryota > Viridiplantae > Streptophyta > Pinopsida > Pinales > Pinaceae > Pinus > Pinus albicaulis. The sequence continues at coordinate 62,871 of JAXQQM020066896.1, forward strand.
TTTAACTAGACAGAGACAACAGTTAACTACAGTGCAGAGCAATTCAGTGGAGACTCAGTGGAGAGATAGGTGAAAGGGAAGTGTGACTGTCAGTTGTGACTATAGTGATGCATTGGATACATCACACATTCATTTGAGATGCCAATGAGGATTGAGTGAGAAATTATGGAGCAATTTGAACTCATCCAGACCCATTCTTCAACAGGGATTGCGCAGTAGAGGCAGGCTAGCAGGAGGGGCAAAAAGCAGTGCATGTTTTTGCTGATTTCTCTTGATTAGTGTGTGACGATTGTATTGTAATGAGAGCTTGATATGATCAAATTTTTATGAGGATTTTTACATGGTCTCTATACATATATTATATACATACATTTGGGGTTTTCAGCTTCAGGCTTTCCCGTTAAAACACTGTGCTAATTTGTGTTGATTTTTATTGCTTCATGTGTGCATTGCAATCTAGTTTTAATTTCCACATATGATCAATGGTGGAATAGATTCTGTATTTTGCATAAAGAAAAATAGTGTGAGATCAGGAGAATATTGGACATATAATGCATTAGTTATATAATTTCTACATGGTATCAAAGCTGTGTTGATCATTGGAGATTGCAATTATTGAAGCGATTGAGTTTTGTGCTGGTGGAATTCGAATTTGTTGCAGTGTTTTCTTGGTGTGGAAGTTGAGCATACATTGAAATGTATTTCAACAGATTGCGATTGGAGTATGCCCTTAAGGGCAGCTCGAATTACATAGCATGGAAGGACAGGATGGAGGCAGTGCTGGAAGATAATGGTTTGAAGGAGTTCATAGATACTGATATTCTGAAGCCTGCTTCTAGTGATGCAGCCGCACTTGATGCATGGAAAAATAAGGTAGCAAAGTGTCGAAGAATTCTATTGGAAGGTGTGAAGGACCACATTGTGTCTAGCCTTCATGTGAAAGCCACTCCATTTTCGATGTGGAAGGCTTTGATAGAATTGTTCCAAAGCAGCAGTGACCAAAGGAAGTTGGCGTTGAAAGACAAGCTCAGAAAAACAAAAATGGAGAAGGGCGACAACATTCCCAAGTACCTCACGAAGTTTGTATAGTGTAGGGATGAGCTAGGAAGTGTGGGGATTACTGCTGCAGATGAATACTTGGTGAGCTTGGCTCTCCTTGGATTACCGAAGAGTTGGCATAGTTATGAAGACTCTGTCAATGGACGGGAGAAACTGCCGAATTGGGAGAAACTATGGTCGGATCTTGTGCAGGATGAGATAAGGCGGACAACCAGGGATGGATCTTCATTGAATAATGAAGATGAAGAAAATTATGCTTTGGTAAAGGAAAAGGCAAGAAATTTTCTAAATTCGAAGCTAAAGGCAAGAAGCAGGACTTGTCCAAGGTGAAGTGTTTTCACTGTCACCAGCATGGGCATTTCGCCACTAACTTCCCACAAAAGAAGAAGAATAAGAGCGTTGCTAGATCTGCAGAAGGAAAGGCCTTAGCCTTGCAGTTTTAGCTCGACTTCTCCTTGATCGCATGCTTAGTTTCAAGTGTAATGGGATCGGTGTGGTTTCTTGATAGTGGTGCGTCTTTCCATATGATGGGCGACAAAGAGTTGTTTAGTGATCTGGAGGAGAAGGACCTTCAAATGCACATCGAGATGGGCGATGATGGTAGATACAGTGCAACTAGTATCGGCACCATTTCCTTTGAGAGGGAGTCAGGTAAACCTTTCATCTTGAAGGATTTTATGCATGTTCTAGGTCTGAAGAAGAACTTGGTCTCCGTGGCGATGCTAGAAGACAAGGGTTATGATGTTGTTTTTAGCGACAGAAAAGCATTCCTGAGGCATAAAACAATGGGTCAAACCAAGAGGATAGGGATTCGAGTTAAGAATCTGTACAAGCTAGAGGTAGATGGTTGTGTTGCAATGGTGGGCAAAGCAAAATAAGTGGTGAGCCAAGATGAGGGCGAATTATGGCACAGGAGATTGGGCCATCTTCACCATGGTGATTTGAATATTTTGTAGCAGATTTCTACTGGAATTCCCAAAGGTACACTTGCGCAGTCAGATCCATGCAAGGGATGTACTTTGGGTAAGTTTGTGAAGACCACCTTTCATGATAAGGATAGTCGCGCTTCGACGATCCTTGAGAGAATTCACACAGACGTGTGTGGACCTTTATCGGTTGCTTCAACAGCAAAACATAGGTATTATGTGATTTTTGTTAATGACTTTTCTTGTAGATGCTGGATCTTCTTCATGCAGAAGAAGAGCGAGACATACTCAAAGTTCTGTGAGTTCAAAGCATTGGTGAAGAAAGAGTCAGGGAAGCAAGTGAAGGCTCTCTGGAGCGATAATGGTAGTGAATACATCCCAAGAGAATTCAAAGACTTCTATAGAAAATAAGGAATTTGAAGAGAACTCATAGCGCCTCATAACCCACAGCAGAATGGGGTCGCTGAGAGGAAGAACAGAATGATCGTGGGTGCCGCACAGGCGATGCTGCATGATCAGGGCCTACCAATGCATTTGTGGGCTGAAGCATGCAACACTGCGGTTTATGTGCAAAACCATTGTCCTCATAGAGTACTTGGCATGAGTACACCCGAAGAGGCGTTTTCTGGTAAGAAGCCTGATATTTCTCATTTGAAGATTTTTGGCTCACATGTTTACATTCATGTGACGAAGGATGCTAGGAAGAAGTTGGAGCTGACTCCAGAAGTTGGGATATTTTTGGGGTACATAGAAACACCCCACAATTATCGTGTGTATTTTCCAGACATTCAAATGACTGTCGTGCAACGGGATATCAAATTTCATGAGGAGAAAGCCATGAAGTTGTCGCTTGAGAGGGAGCTACACTTGCATGCAGAGGAGGAGCTGCTTGCTCCTAAGGATGAGCCTCTAGATGTGGATCAACCACAGGAGGAGGTTCATGGAGTGGAAGAAACCACTCATGCAATGCCAAACATCAGAGGGTGGAAGCACACTACGGAAGCTGAGCGACTGAAACTTGATGCAGCGCAGAATGTAGGAGTTCCTACATCACAGTGTAGATAGAGACAATCACCTGGCCAATTTACTAGATACATGGCTCTCATGAGCAAGTGTATCATGACTGAGCCATCCTCTTTTGATGAAGCTATGGAGAATCCCGCATGGGTAGATGCCATGGTGGAAGATTATGATTCTATTGTCAGAAATAGTGCTTGGGAGATTGTTCCAAGGCCGGAAGGGAAATCGGTGGTAGGTTCGAGATGGATCTACAAAGTGAAGCAAGCTGTTGATGGGAGTGTTGAGAAGTACAAGGCAAGATTTTTTGCCCGGGGCTTCTCACAGATCGAGGGGATCGACTATGAAGAAACATTTGCACCTGTCGCAAGGTATTCTTCCATATGGACCATCCTTGCTCTCTCAACGCAGATGGGTTGGCACATCCATCAGATGGATGTGAAGACTGCATTCCTCAATGAAGTCATTAAGGAGGAGGTGTACATTGAGCTGCTTGAAGGATTCAAAATCTTCAGCAGCGAGTCGCATGTGTGCAGGCTCAAAAGAGTGTTGTATGGGCTGAAACAAGCACCTTGTGCTTGGTACACACAGATAGACAGTTATTTCATTGGACTTGGTTTCGCCAAGAGTGAGGCGGATCCAAACCTATACCAGATTGTGGTGGAGGGGAAGATTTCTATAATTGTACTTTATGTAGATTATTTAATACTAACGGGTGATGAACTATTGATACACTCATGCAAGGCAGATCTTGAAAAGGAGTTTGAAATGAAGGACTTGGGCCTCCTTCATTATTTCCTAGGATTGGAAATTTGGCAGCGGGAAGGTGAAATTTTTGTATCTCAAGGCAAGTACGCCCGGGAGATACTGGAGAAGTTTGACATGCAAGGCTGCAAGCCTATCGACACTCCTCTTCCTGGTGGTTGGAGGAAAAAGGATGCTACATAGGCAGAGGTAGTGGATGCCACTATTTATCGACAGTTGGTTGGTTCACTCATGTATTTAGTTAATACAATATCGGACATATGCTATGCGGTGAACCAACTTTCACAAGCAATGGTGAAGCCTACCAAGCACTTTTGGAAGGCAGGCAAGCATGTCCTAAGATATCTCAGGGCCACATCTGAGTATGGATTGTGGTATATACAATCAGATGAGGTGAAGCTACATGGCTTCACGGATGCAGATTGGGCAGGAAGCCCAACGGACAGAAAGAGCACATCTGGAGGGTTTTTCAGTATCAGATCTACAACAG
>JAXQQM020078576.1:0-15276 GCA_034641835.2 Pinus albicaulis
TAAATTCTCATCATAATTAGTTTCACTAGATTCTAATGTGGACTAGTTTATACATGTTCTACTTGTCATAGAGATGCTCAGAATTTTCACAAATGTAAATTCTACCATTAAGTGTAGCTTCAGACTTAGAATTGATCAGAATCTTTGCTTTTATTCACAATGATGATTTTGGTCCCTTATATAGACTATGTACCTTAGTCTTTTGGTCCTGTAGCATAGAGTAGATCACAGTATTTTGATTCATTTTGCACAAAGGTATAGAGTTCTCGGTCCTTTATGTCACAGATAAGTATTGTTTTGCATGTCTTTAATTTCAACATTTGTACATTTAAATTCCTTGGAGACGATCCAAATTGTTTTGGTTTCTTTTAACTTCATATCAAAATACACTTCTATCCTTCGTCTCACAGTGCCACAGATTTGCATTGATTACGAATATGATGGTCTTTTTAGATGTCAAATATGGATAGTCTCCCAAATGAGTCGAGCTTCCTTATATAGTGTTAGATAGACCTTGTATCGTTTCATGTTGGTGTCATCATTGATGCCTTGAATCTTCAAATATTTGTTGCTATAGTAAGCTTCAGATACCTCATAGAAGTGTCACAGAACCTTTTTGTATTGATCGAAGAACAGTACCTCAGATATTCATTTTTTCCCAAACAAACTTGCTTCAATCATTATGGCAATTTTGGACTTGTTCATAATCTCATACTAGCCTTTGAACTCAGCAGTAATAGATGTCAGCTACAGTATTTTGGTTACTCAAACTATACAAATATCATGAATACACTTGGTCTTTTTGATTCAGAAAGGAGCGCACAGTCATGCTCAGATTGCCACTGAAAGTATTGTCACAATAGGTTGTCTTCTTTTAACTGATTTCATATAAGCCATTTTATTTTTCTTTGAGTACTTTATAGTTTATAAAGATAATGAATTGTACTTTTTCATAGGAGAAGGTGCCTCTGAAATTCACATTAGTACAGGAAACTTACTTCATAAATCAACATAGAGACTCAAATATGTGTACCTATGCCAAATATTTTTTCGACAACAGAGATATGAATTTCATCCTTGATTTACAGAGATAATGCCATAGAGTCTTTGCATGTATTATAGGTCTCTTTTTCTAGCCCTTAAGTATTTCAGTCCTTCCTTTATTGATGAGCTCGGTTCACAGGAATATTGATGTCTTTCTTCAACATGAATCACAGAGGTACTGTGCCTCTTTCAATTCGTATTTTAAGGAAAGGATGTCACATAATTTGTATGATACTTTGCTTAAGGTGCCACAGGGATAAGCAAATAAGCCAACAAACTGTTATCTTCAATCTTCCTTTCCTTCAACCTAGCTCTGAAACCATGTTGAGAAATCAAGATGCTTGTAGATTAGGGTAGATTTCTCTTAACTTGATAATTAATTGTGAATGTTTGTTGGCTTCTTGTTACTTATGTTATCTTCTTCATCAAGCAATTACCAAAAGTAGAAAACATGAAGATCACAAAGAGACAAATAACACAAGAAATTAGGCCCCAAGCCAGGGAAAAAGCCCACAAGGGGAAAAACCCAAGAAAATCCTCTTCTTACAGAATCAGATCAAAGTGAGATATCTAAGACCTAAGACCAAGACCGAGACTACCACAAAGACCCAATTCAACCCTCCTCCCATCCATTTCCAACAAATCATGGTCAACAGAAGTCAACGCTAGTAAAATCTTAGAAATCTGGTCATCTCTTGAAATTTCGGACCTGTAGTACCACAAAAAATAACTCATAAAATTCCCACGCGTGAACAGAAACTAGGGCAGAAAACAGAAATTTCTCTCCTTTGACTTTCACTGAAATTCTCCTTCTTGCATAGAAATCGAAGTGATGGATGGATGATAAAATGAGATTGAACTATATTCCATTTCTACATGTACAGGAGGTCGAATGGCTGCCTCTTTAGGCCATCTTGTCCAGGAGGGCCGACTTGGTCTTTGTGGTGACATTTTTGACTCTTTGACTTGAAAAATAATTTTTCTTTTTCTTTTACAAGTCCAAATGGGACCTTGACTCAATTACATTTCATTGACTCATGATAATTTTTCTCTTGACTCAATTGACCCTAAAAGCATGAGGAACATGCTTTGACAAGAAATAAAATAATAATAACAATGAATATAATAAAATTATAAATACATCAATAATACATTTGAATTACATTATGAAGGCCGACGCTAGTTACATTTTCAATAGGGTCATTTAATTAGAAAAGGACATTACAGTCCCCCCTTCCTGACATTGCTTGTTCTCAAGCAATTGCACATCCGTGTATTGCAAGATCTTTTCTTGCACATATGCAGCCCAATTTAAAATTTCATGAATATATTTGAAGGCTTCATTCACTGTGTTGCGATTTCGTGCCTTCATTTGCCATATAAACAACTTATGGCTGCTAAGAGATGCATAGAAATCCTTGAATTTCATTGCCACATAATAGTAAGTTTGATGGTCTAGTGACTGATTGTTGTGGTGTGCCTCCACTGGACTGAAATCCCTAAACTAATCACATACAGTAAGTGGCACTCTGTTAATTTTCTCCTAAAAAATGTCATATTTATTTAGTAATAGAATGAATGGTGTATCTCTGAAACATGAATGCTCCACAACATTCTCAAAAAGTTCTTTACTGAAGGTCATCTTATTTCTCAGCCCACTTTTGGTCATATTCACTTATAGAAACACAGAAGATTACAGCTCGTACATTCTCAAATATTTCCAGCCACTTACAGTCTTCATTTAATCCTTTAATATTTACTCTAATAACCTGATACTTCACAGTTGGAGTTGGACAATCAAAGTTTTCATTATAAGGTTCTGACATTGGACTACAATCATTAGTTGAAAATTATATAAATGCTAACCCATTACTTTGAGTCACTCCAGCATATAAAATGTGAGATTCTGACGGATTGTATGCATTACTTGATACCTCAACAACTCGTTCCTAGAAGTGACCAGCAACATCAAGGAAGACATGCAACTCATTTCTTCTTGCATACGTAGCCTGAATTGCAGGGTCCCTCCACATTTCATCAGCTATTGGGGCATACTCATGTGTTGCAACTGGGTAAAAACCATCTAAATCCCCCATTACCATAATTTCCAGAAGCCAATTGGAAAAATGTTTCAATTTTGGATTGAGAGAGTAAGTACATTGAGCAACTTCTTTATCATCACTTTCATCTGAGGCAGAAACTTGTTCATGTACACTAGAACCATCCATATCTGCTAAGCTTTCCTCAAAATTCTCACGCCCCCCAAGCAATATGCAAAGGTATTTATCTAGGTTGCTCTGTATCATCAGTTTGATGTTTTACAACTCCTCCTGTGAAAATTTCTCAACCTTGTAGAGAAATTTTGCCTGCTTGAAAATTGTACTAGCACTAGAGCCTTCATATCCCAGTAACAAGAGCTTTTGAATCTTCTTCTGCTTCAAGCATTCTTGGACAGAATTGCTGGAATGATTATCTATATTTTCCCTCGAGCCATGATAGTTACTCTGAGGGGTAGGTAATGATAGTAAGGAGTATATCAACCTTGTTGAGAAATTAGGGCGTTTAATTCAATTTCTCTTTCATGATAATTAATTGTGAACTTGTTATGCTTCTTTTACTTAGATCTTATCTTTGTTAGCTTATTATGTCTTTCATCAAGTCAATTATCAAAACACAAGAGACACAAAGTTTAGGCTCTTCAAGCCAGGGCCAAAATCTCTCCCTCTTGGAGAGGAAAACCCAAAAGCAATTCTTCTTATAGATCTTCCATTGATGAGTACCATAACCATGAAATAGACCCTTGATACCAGTATTCCTCCAAGACCCTTGTCATTGCTCTTCTCGACTTCTCTAGCTGATCTCTTCTTTCTGCACTACATTGCACCTTTACTAGGGAAGCTTGGTACTTAGTCTAGTAGCCCCAAACTGTGTGCTTCTTCTTGCCTTCCTTTGATCTTATCCTTAGCTTCCTAAAGTCTTCTTCTTGGCCTACTTCCAACATCCTTTGGACATCATTGAAACTCAAGTCTGCGCCTTTCTTCATGTTGTTGTAGCCTTCCTCTTTACTGTGATTACCTTCAGCCTCCCTGAGATATGTGAGGTAAACTTGCAGATCAAAACAGAGATATGATAATACTTTCTTCCTTCGATAGCACACCTCCTTTCTTGACCTAATCATAGATCCTTTCATCGCTATATTACCTTCTTCATGCATTGTTCTATGCACTATAAGAGAGACTTATCTTTTTTTGTGATAGCCTTATTTTTGAAATGTGCGAGGTGGTATAGACCCAGAACAAAGGTAAGTGTACCTCTTCTTTTCTTCCTAGACTAGCCTCCTATTCTCGCATCAATGTAGACCCAAACTTCTCTCTTCTATCACATGATCCGAAATTTCTTACACCATAATGAGGCCGCATCATCCTTTATATAGTGGTTGGCTTTAGCTTGTAGGCCGACATGAGGTTTGTGTGTAAGCCGACTTCATCAAGGAGAATATTCACCATCTTTAAGCAGACTTGTGGAGCATATTGACAAGGTCTTGAAGGCATACATTTACGTCAATGAATTGTCTTTATAAGTGTAACACCAATTCATATACATGACTCTAAATTATATATATTTATGACAAGATGAAAAACCCCTAAAAGACATCAAGAAGAAGTCCTTGACATATAATAAAAAACTCCTTGCTCATGAAACCCATGATGCACAAGTATTACAAAATACATTTTATTATATTTGTCTTCTTCATTACATACGTTCATAATTACAAGTCATTATGAAGACTGAACTTAGTTACACGTTCTAACATTTTCTCTTAACTAGGGAGCTATTCATAATGGTACATGGTCACTCTTAATCTGAAGAATTTCATTAGAAGAATTCGATTGGTAATCCATCTGTTATAGCATCTTATTAACCAGCATTGTCACAGTGCAAGGCCTTGATTAACAACTCCATCTCTTCACGATACCATGAACTACAATGCTAGCGAGACCAATGATTATAGACATCTTCATCATTGTCTCCAAGGTACATACTCCACCCGTGTGTTCACTGAGTATTCCCTCATAGGAGTATTCTTTTGGGGATAGCTAATCCTCAAAGAATACCTGTCCTTTCACGACTACTCTTACCTTGGATACCCTAATACATCCCCTAATGAGTATCAGATGCCATATGATTATCTAATCCCACACTCTGTCTTCCAGGTGAAAACCAAAATGATATTTCTATCTCTCCCTCTTAATTAGGGAGGACATACCCATTCCTATCAAGGAATGTTCTCAAGCTCCCTCTTATCCAAGGATTTGTCAAGGCTCCCTCTTAACCAAGGACTTGTCTAGGCTCCCTCTTAACCAAGGACTTGTCCAGGCTCCTAGGGACTTGCTTCCAAGTTTCTACCAGGTAAGAAACTTATTACCAACCCCCCTCTTAATCAGGGACCTATAGCAGCAATGATGAAAACACCGAGATGCTCATGAAGAACTACTTTCTTTGATGTCGTGAATTTCTTCGTTTTTGAGGAGTCTTCATCTTTGGGATATCTTCATTAGGGCTCAAATCACCCATCACTTTTAATTTTTGTCTGAAAGTGATCCATCAATTTCTCATTTGGTCTACCTTCATATCATGCTGCTTTCCTTCGAACCATACTTCTTCCAAGGATCTTACATCTTGCAATATGGTTATCAACCTATGGAAGACATATACTTCCCTTTTGCTGCCCTAAATAAGCTCATCAGATACTATTCAATTATAAATATGAATACTTAAATCAAAATTTACCTTAGTGATGATCTTTCACCATGACATCCTTCTTGTAGGCATCGACATCCTTTTTTATCTCCTAAAGATATGTATTGTCAAGGGTCTTTATCTTTTTTTTCAGACTTCTATTAGAGTCCACATATCTTCCCTGGAGATCTCCTAGTCAAGTCTTCTTGGCTTCCTTGGATGTTGATTGCTTCTTTCCATGGTTGTACTTCCCATGATATCTTCCTTTTTCTTTCTCCACAATTTTATTTCATTCCCGGGAACTTCCATTGTGCAGTTCCTTGATAATGTACAACCACCTCATATTCCATATGAGGACATATTATGTCGATTTCATCTAGTGTAGATCATGCCCTTTTGGAAACATGTGCATCAAAAGAGTTTCTACTTTCTATTTTGATCATACTTCTAAATATAGAAGTATACTACCTTCAACCACATGGCATGACTTCATAGCATCTAGTGTGAACATATATATATATATATATATATATATATATATATATATATATATATATATATATATATATATATATATATATATATATATATATATATATATACATGTACCTCATTCTTTTCATTTTGAGTAATCCTATAGCAGGTTTCCTTAGAATGAAAGAGTTTCATTTTCTTGATCTGCTTCATCAATATGTCATCATATTCTAATCCCAAAATTATGTAAGTTAGAATTCTTGATGAAACCTTTTGCTTTCTTCCTAACTAGTGAATCCAAAGAGGATTCCATTAGAAAATGTCAACACCTGTTTCCATATTGATTATTGAATGATGACCCTTGATCTAGATGACTGCCTTACATAAATATTGTTTTCAGTGAAGTTCCTAGGAGCCACTTCTTTCATGGCACTCTTGTTGACTGTTGTGGTCTTATTCCTTGGAAGGTTTTATCAACATGATTTCCATGCAAGCTATTATACATTGTCTTCAAACTTCCCTATTTTTGTAGAGAAGTTAGCGTCATGCTAGTGATTAATTTGAAACTGTATTTTAGTGGAAAATTTCATTGTTTTTTGGTGGAATAGTTCATAATGTATTCTGATATTTTTTTGCAAGTTTACTAGTCACGATGATAACAGTGTGCTTTAGTTCAGAGGGTTATCAATTATTTCTAGATATGCTTTTCATCATTTTCTTTGAATACTTATCTAGTGCTTTACCTTCATATTTTATCCCTTGCACAATTGCTCCTGAGCTCCATGTTGTTATGTTTATTGGTTGTTTCTATGGAAACATTTTCCTGAGGTCTTGCAAGGTAAATCCAAATGAAAGAAATACTATTTCACATATTGATATTTGTTCAAGACATTCTTGTGTTATATTTGAATTTCATAAATCTATATTTCTATTTCGTTATCTATATCAATATATAAGAACAGGCCCATGGATTTTTCATATTTCTCAAACTATGGAGTTGTTCCTTTCATGTTGCATGTTCTTTTATATTGTTATGTTGTGATTCAAATTTCTAGTTGTGCTTTCCAATTTTTCTCCTATGTAGTACATGCTTTGTTAGATTATATCAAAATTTATTCTTATTGTCTTTTTATTATGTATATTGAACATATTATTTCTAGCAACTATTGATCTTCCTAGATTTTCTATTCCTTTGGTGTATCTTTGCACCTTTAGGGGAAATTGCTAGTTTAAAGTATAATTCTTTAAAGGGTGATAGCTCAATGGAAGATCATCCTAGCCTCATCACAATTCACATCTCTCCAGCAGCATGTCACTCAAATCAATTCCTCAATTGAAATTCCACCATCATTTCTCTACTCAAATTCTTCCTTATCAAACACTAGAATATGTGCTCAATTTATAGAGGAGTTGAAGGTAGTTTTACAATCAATGAATTTATAATAATAGGAAAGACAAGCTCCCAGTCTTAGAGGTATCAAAAGGACACATGGATTTGAAGTTTGACACATGTGAACTCTTCTAGAATGCACTGGCCAAGTGGAGATTCTGGAACAATGAGAATTTTTCTCCCGATGTGACCAACACACCCATGAGTGCCGGGAAGTGCTTTGCAAAGCATCCTTGAATGGGGTTACCTGCATATGCAACACACTTAGTCCCTTTAGAGGCATCATTGGTGAGCTCTCATATGATATATTATAAACTTCAAATCTTGGAAACCTTTTCAAATGAAATTCATGGATGATTTGTCTTGTTCTTTATCTTAGGGCATGTAACAACTGAAATGATAGCGAATGATAGACCCTATTCGTTGGTTCTGGAGATGATGTCCAAGTAACCAGGTCATTGGGAATGGTGCCAAAATTTACCTATAACAATTTACCCCTAAAGCATGAAGTCAAAATAATAATAACAATATTTTGATTGAGATGATTTACACTGTGATGGGCTGGAGATGAAGCGGAGTGGCGACCTACATCAATATTACAATACATTACATCATGATATATCGTCTTAATCATAAATTGTTGAGGGAAGGCATTCCCATGCTCGGCACATAAACTTTCTAATAACATGTACATAATTCAGAAAGTCGTCTACATTGGAATGTTGCCCAATATATACACACCTACAGATATAGGCCCATGCTCGGATGACGATCTATATGTAAGGTCATCTTACAGATGATGTGTACAACAATCCTGAAATCGCAGCCCGGATGGCTGAAACTAGATCCGAGGTCTTCTTATCTCGTTCACTCGATCATTCAGGTACAAGTCTAGCCATGTGAATATATGATTTCTAGTTGAACATGGAAAGACATCATTTGATTACCAACCAATAATGTGAGTTATTAAAAAACGCAAGAGAACCACAATTGATGCCAATGGCCCTCAAGGTACTACAGTACATTTCGTAAGGCATGAATAGATGATTTGATGTCGAACGCCAAAAAAAATATTTCAGTCAAAAGTCCAGAAGCGAGGATCTTGTCGATGTTGTAACAAGCCTCATGGTACTAGAATATGATGTTTTTAAGTGAACTTCCTGCATAATGATTTATCATCGACAAGAAGTCACCTTATTGCGAAACAGGAGTTACTGATTTCGGAGACAAAGGTATGACTTGATATAGCAATGTTCAGGGATTACTGTCATGAGAATGAAGGTTTATGAGTATTGTAGAAGGATGAGTATTCACTGGATGACTTCTCTTGAACATATCGGCGACACTGAGATGAGTTGGAAGCATTGACCCAAAACCGAAGTGAAGGTATTATGAACCATAGATATGAATGATCCGTCAAGAATATTACCCAACCCAAATAGTCACGGTGATGGAGTGGAGTTTCATGTTCAAGAGTGACCTGCTACTGTAAAAAGTTATGTTCACTTTCCCAAATTTTCCTTGGTCATTTGTCGACCAGTACCTCTTTATTTTTTAACAAGCTTGAGGAGGATAACATTTTCTTGATCTATAATCAACCCTTCGGGTGAATAAAGTATCTCTATTTAATAATTTAACGAGTCTATCGATGAATGAAACTCAATTCTTTCCATGATCAACATGCCCGCCACTATTTTATGTTTTAACGAGCTTAACGATAGTGACAGCCCGATCCTTTTTCATATTTAGAGACTTTGAAAAAGAGGACGAAAGAAAACTCCATAAGTACTTTTTCGTAAAGTTGTCGCTCAAATCCGAAAAAGTGTAAAATATTATATGAGACAACCTCTTTAGTCATGTTTGACCAAGTTATTCCTTTTTCGTAAATAATCTATCTCAGTCCAAAAAAGGGTTAAACTTATATTGAGTATATATCAATTCATTTACTTTTACGAGCTTTAACAGACAAGTGCTCGGTAGTCTTTTCATATTATCGAAGTCTAAAAAGAGCTGAAAGAAGACTCCAGGGGTTCCTTTTTCATTGTTATCGAAGCTCAAAAAAGAGATAAAAGTGCACTTAAAATCCTTTTTTGTTTTTAACAAAGCTCGGAAAATAAGAAGACAAATTATGCTTTGTGGTCAAATCATTCTTGAAATAAATTTACATGACTAATATATTCATCATTTGTAAGACCTGTTTAGAACAACATTAAATGGATTAAAAATACCTATTTCATGATTAAAAAAACATAATAAAACCATATTCATAGCAATAAATATGATTTGCAAACAATTAAGTGAATATTAAAAAGTGTTTTACTATTCATTTTTACCATTCCATAGTTACCATTTGTATTTTGGAGCTTTGAACCTGATTTTTCCCTCAAACTTCAGTTGCTGATTGCGACCGTTTCTGTGGAAGGATTTCATTTCCGTTTGATCCAGGTTAGTGCCATGAACCCTCTCTTTCATTCAGTAATCATTTCATTTCCATTCATTGAAAAATTTTAGGGTTTTGGGTCCCATAGGGTAAATTCTGCTCCCAAAGCGGGAAACACACCCTTGGACATCGAAAAGTGCATTGCATAGCAGCTAAAATGAAGGCTACCTGCATATACAATGCACTGTCTCTTGTCCTAGGTTGCGTTGGGCACAATATTCATTTTTGTTTTTTGCATTATGCCCAAAATTTGCCCTTTTTTTGCATTGAATGGAATCTAATGGTTCTTATGGTTACATTTCATGTTTTCATCGAATTACAATGATGATTACATGGAGGGAAATAGAGCATGGAGAATAGGATATGATTTCCCTAAATGATCCGGACACAGTAAGAGCCCTAAGAGATTGTGGACTGTTAAAGTACTTCCGGTTGTCAGGGATGAGGCAACAAATAGAACTCTTGGATTTCCTATTTCAAGCATGTTATCCAGCTATCGAGACATTTCATATTAAGAAACAAGTGGTTCCCATAACAGTAGAGGATATATAATTTCTTACAGGTTTGTCGAGGAGAGGCTTTCCTATTTCACTCTCAAGGTCTATTGTTGGAGGAGAGACTGTGAGAGATTATGTTTTGCAACATTTTTATCCAGGGGTAGAGCCAAGAAAAGATGGAAATATAAACATCCGAGATGTTAGAGATTTTCCTTTGAGAACTATCCTTTTCACGATCGCAAAACTTGCCAGCATCGTTACACTACATGTAGTGAAGAGATCGTATATGCAGTACACGCTAGAGTGTATGGAGCCAATAGACTTCAATTGGTCTAAAGTTGTACTTTCTCATATAAAATAACCACTGAAAAAATCAAAGGGAGGAAGGAAGAATAACTTCAGTTATGGTTCGATCCTCATATCATTTTCCTTAGAATGGATTCCAATGATGCCACCATAGCATGTGATACTGGATGTGTCTAATCCTAGAGATCCGAGGATGCAGAGATGGGTAGAACTAATGGGTAGGCATGCAGGCCAATCAACCATTGTGTTCTCGACTGCGTTCTTCGCCTGGATTCGATGATAGATTTTTGCCATCGATGAGTATGCATACGCAAGCATTGATTTCCAAGGAGATCTAGATTTAGCTTTACCAGAAGGTGCTCAGTGGGGTGCAATGGGTAAGAATATTTTGAGCATGTTTTTTATTTTCCTAAGGTTTATATAATGTTTTTGTATTTTTTATGTTTTCCCAAGACTAAAATAAATGTTTGATGTAATGCAGATGTTGTTCGAGTTCAACCGGTGGAGGAACCAGAGCGTGTAGCAAATGAGCCAGCAGAGAGGGCTTTCGGGAGAGCAGTCCTTCAAGATCTTGATATGGCTAAGACTCTAGCTAAGCTTTGGTAGCACATAGAGGGTTTGACCTTCGGGATTCTAGATTGTCGGATCAAAGAGTTACCCATATGACTGTAGCATCACACTATAGGTGTTCCTAACCATTGGATGCAGTTACTATGTAGGATAGCTAGATCTATAGCATGTTACCACGAGCACTACTAGTTTACTTTTGACATTTTGCATACATTTTGAGGTCAGATGACCAATGTGCGTTGGGCACAAATTTTTGTAAAAACTTATAACTATCTATCTATTTTATTTCAGTGTTTTTCTTATGTTTATTGTGCAATCCTATTAAATGATGTGAATGTTTTCTTTACGTGTGTTGAAAATGTCTGTCTAAAACTTGATTATCTAAAGAATTAGTCAATGTGTTCAAATTTTTGGAAATATGTTGATATTGAATAAAATCAAAGTGTCTTTCCAAAATTTGAACTCTTAGGAACAATCGATGCAGTGTTGGATTTCTAACAGTATAAACACTACTAAGTTGTAATACCACAAGTTGTGAGTCTAACCATATGATGATGCGTTTAATGCCAAATGAAATGGCATCAGAGAGAAGTTCTATCAACACGTTATACTCAATGATATTGTTCGTCGATATACCAATACAAATCCCTTGAAAACTCACTAAATCGTCGTTCGGAGTGAAAATGGACCACGCTACAGAGGATAGATTCTCCATACTATGACTAGCACCATCAGCATCTCCAACAAATGGTTCTAAAGATTCAGACATTTGCGATGAAATTTAAAGTGGATTATTAACGTCAAGAAAAATCTAAAAAAAAACTAATACATTGAATGCAAATCAACAACATCTATATACAATATAATACAAAAAATTACTATGCTCATGATTAAGCATAGTAACTTTTTAGATACAGCCCATTTCTGGGCTGCGCCAACTGAATTCCATCGTAATCAACTAACTCATAAGCACCCTTAGCAAGAACTCTTTTGACAATATAGGGGCCATGCCATAATAGCTCAAATATAGAGGCTGGACATTTTTGTCGCATTGCACCTTTATACGTCTCTTATGTGCTTCGTTGGCCAATTGGGCTTCACGATGCATTTCATCAAGATGGATGAGGTTAAAAATATGTGCTCCTTCTTCTGAGGTGTCAGGTAATAAGTCGATTGCGATTTTTAACGAAGGTATTTCACATTGGATTGGAAAGATAGCTTCCAGGCCATACACCAATTGAAAGGGGGTAGATCCAGTTGCATTTCTCACTCAGGTTCGGTACGCCCACAAGGCCGAGTACAGGATCAATGCCAATTTCTTTTACAAACTCCTATCATTCGTTGAACCATACGTTTAAGAATCTTGTTGATAGCCTCAACTTTTCCATTTGATTGTGGATAATTAGGAGTAGAATTAGCATGTGACAATCCTAACTTGGCTGTTAATTCAGTCATCATGTGGTTATGAAAATGCTTCCCATGATCTATAATTATAGCCTGCGGCACCCCAAACCATGCAATAACATGATTAAAGAAAAACAATATAGTTGTATGTCCTGTGTTGTTGAATGTAGGCATCGCTTCGGCCCATTTAGTAAAGTATTCTACTGCGAAAATAATATAACCATGCCCCCCAGACGAATGAGGGTTACAGGTCATGAAGTCAATACCCCATTTCGAAAATGGTCCCACAGAGACAACAGGATGAATTGGCACTGGTGGTTTGCAGATTTTATGATAAAAAATATAGCACACATGACAACTTCTGACCGCGAGGATGAGGTCGCAAAAAATGGTAGGCCAAATGTAACCGAGGCAGATTATCTTATGTGTGGTAGCATATTCAGATAAATGTCCACCACAAGCCCCAGCATGAAAATCATTTAAAAGATTTTCGGCCTCCTCATGAGTGATGCACCTTCTTAAAATAGTATCGATACCATGACGATAAAGTGTATCACCGATGATCAAATAATATTTGGCTTGGTATCGAATATGTTGTTGTTCAAAGCGAGAGGTATCAGGCCAAAAAGTTTGAGTTTGGAGATAAATGATGAAATCTCCATACCAAGGATCAGATGATCCAATAAAAAACAGAGATTCGTCGGGAATTGATGGTTCTGACGTAGTTGCAGTACTATCAAAAGGAAGGTCACAGATAAGCTCAGCCAAAAATAAAGACTTCTTTGACTTGGATTTGATGAATTCCAAATCAAATTCCTACAAAATAACAATCCATTTTGAATATTTGCCCCACAGTAATTGACTTGATAAGATATAAGTCATGGGGTTACAATCCGAAACAACAGTGGTCTTTCGGAGCAGGATATAGTGGCGAAATATTTGAACAGCTTGAATAGCTGCCAAGGCAAGATTTTCTACATACGAATACTTAACTTCTGTATCATTGAGATTACGACTTAAATAATAGATCGGATTTTCAGTTCCATTTTCTACTTGGACCAAAACCATAGCAATGGTCGTTTCATCCACAGAGATATATAGGAAATAATCATTCTGATAATTAGGGGGATACATTAATGACGCTCGGACAAGAGTATCCTTAACAGCATCAAATGAAGCCTGCACAACTTGGTCCCAATAGAAGGGAACCCCCTTTTTCAAGAGTCGAGTAAATCCTTTAGCTATTTCGGCGTAGTTTGGAATGAACCTTCTTAGGAAGCTAGCCTTTCCTTGAATTTTTTGTATCTGAAGTAAATTTGATGGTGCAGGCAAATCAAGAATGGCCTGAACCTTCAACGGATCGATTCGAATTCCTTCTTTTGAGACTATGAATCCAAGCAAATGACCAGAACCAACACAAAACACAAATTTATGTGGATTGAGGCATATTTTGTAGTGTCTCTAGTGTAAGAATATGGCTCTAAAATGCATAGGGTGATCAATCCGATTTTGTGAATGCGCGGGTAAATCATCTAAATAAGGTTGAACAATGTGCTTGATGTCATTGAAATCATAATCCATTTCTCTCTGAAAATTTTCCCCAATATTATTTACACCAAACAGTAGTTTCCTATAAGTGAATGTGCCCCAGGGACATATGAATGTTGTCTTATGTTAATCCTCTTGGCGGATATTGATTTGATTGTAGCTAGAAAATCCATCCATGAATGAAAATAGTTTACATCCAGCACAATCGTCAATAATCTGGTCAATAAAAGGAGTAGGATATTTGTCTTTTGGAGCAGCAATTTTGACGTCTCGATAATCGACGCACACTCTAATGGTTACTTGTTTTTTCATGACAGGAACGATATTGGAAACCCACTCAGTTAGTGGAACAGGGTAAATGAAACCAACATGCAAAATTTTTTCAACTTCTGCTTTGATGGCAGTGGCTTTCTTTGGATGAACAGGATGAAGTCATTGACGCACTGGTTTGACATTAGGATACATATCAATAGTGTGTTCAACAATCCTAGTATCTATGCCTGGCATTTCCTCATAAGACCAAGCAAATACATCACATAATTCATGAAATAGAGAGTGATATGTTTCGAGTTCTGATGGAGAACAAGACACACCAACATGAATATTTTCTACAACACCAGGTTTGGTCGAAATATTGATAGAAGTGGTTTCTTCAATATTTGACATATTTCGCTCAGAATCGGTTGCATTAATAGGTAAAGAATTCAAAAAGAAATTTTTGATTGATGGGTGATATAGTTCACTAAGATAATTTTCTTCATAATCAGCAAGATGGGAATGATGATGATAATATTTCCATGGTTCTCCTTCTAACATCATGGCTTCCAAAATATTCTCATCTGTCAAACCAGGAGGTAACTCCT